>CAVNYO010000191.1:0-109574 GCA_963692855.1 Mycena citricolor
ACTTTATCAACGAGTAGGAATTTCCCCTCCCTCGTTTCTCACTCTGACGCTTTCAGATTGTAAATGCATTCCCAGAGGGTTGGATGTCTTCAGGACAAATCTCACGTGACGGTAAGTTTATTTCCTGCCTGGCTCCGCCCCCTTTCATGTTTGCCCGCAGTGAGTGCCATGAAGAAGAAGCTCGAAAAGGAGGCAGCGGAAGAGCAATGATGCGGACAGCCTTACTTAGTATAATATATACCGTATTCGTATCCTGTACACATTTTTTTGCCCATGATGGGGCGAAAGTGTATCCTCAGCCATCACCAATTAAAACTACCGGGATTGAGCATGCGAATCGCAGACGATATCTTATCTGGATCTTATCGATACCATGCTCTTATCGCATTTGTGTACGTAAGACTCGGAGGTAGGTCGTCTCTCCTCCTTGAATCTGACCATTCGCAGGCGTCAAGGTATTCGGAATGAGCGTCATCCAAACGACTATCAGCCCTCATGACCAGAAACCCGTTGTCGAGCGCACGTATCCATCTTCGGCCGCACTCGACGCTATAATTCAGCGCGCATCCGCTGCTCAACAGCAATGGGTCACCGTCCCTGTCGCACAACGGATCGCCATCGCCCAGAAGTTCATTGACAACTTCAGTCAGACGAGCGAGGGTGTGGCGGCGGAGCTGGCTCAGCAAATGGGACGGTACGTGACTGCGCCTGAAGCAATGACTCTCCCGCTTATCTTTTTTTACGCAGCCCGATCTCGCAGGGTGCAGGAGAAGTTCGCGGATTTCTGGATCGTGCCAGATATATGTTGTCGATTGCGGAGTCGTCCCTGGCAGACGTTTCTATGGATTCTACAGACAAACCTGGATTTAAACGATTTATCCGTCGCCTGCCACTTGGTGTGGTCCTTGTAATTGCTCCTTGGAAGTTCGTACCTTCCGTTGACACTCCCTTTCCTCCTCTCAGTCTTCTGCAGCTTTCCGTATCTCACATCGGTCAATTCGGTCCTCCCCGCCCTCCTTGCCGGCAACGCGGTACTGCTGAAGCCTTCGCCCCAAACTCCTTCGAGCGCAGAACGCTTCGCTACGGTAATCCTATGTATTCAGCGTCCGATAATTGTTAATCTGACCTCAAACCAATCCAGAGTTTGATCAGTGCAGGTTTCCCTCAAGATCTTGTTGCCGCGGTGCATCTTTCACCGGAGTTGACAATACATGCTATACAGCATCCCCTAATCGATTTCGTGTCCTTCACAGGGAGTGTCGTTGGGGGTCGTGCGGTTGAGAAAGCGGCTGTCGAGGCACCCGGATTCAAAGGTGTTGCTCTAGAGGTGAGTCTAATACTCACGTTCCACCCGTCTCCGACTCATCGCTCGGTAGCTCGGTGGGAAAGACCCTGCTTACGTCCGCGCGGACGCGGATCTCGATTATACTGTCGGAGAGGTCGTTGACGGAGCTATGTTCAACTCCGGACAAAGTTGCTGTGCCGTGGAGGTGTGTGCTTCTGTTTTTCCTCGTTTGCGATCTGGAGCTCGAGCCTTTTGCCAGCGTGTATATGTCCACGAGTCCATTTATGATGAATTCGTGTCTCGATTCGTTGAGATGGTGAAAGGGTATAAGCTTGGTGATCCTAGCAAGCCCGAGACGAACCTTGGTCCAGTGGTCAGCGTCGCCAGCGCAACGAGGATTCGCAAGCAGGTTCGGATGCGGTCGCCGCTGGTGCGAAGGCCCTCGTTCCCGAGGAACTATTCCCCATCGCGAAACCGTCAGTCTGTCGAGTCGGTGCGAACTCAGTACCTGATCCCAGACAGTGGTACAGCCTACGTCGCACCGCAGGTCCTGGTGGATGTCAACCACAGTGAGTTGTCTTGGAATATTTGGGTTATATCGTCCTGTAACTTCACGGTTTTAGCTATGGATGTCATGATGGTGCGAATTACGCCGAGAACAACGGGTCCATGCAATTGCTGATCGATTTCACAGGAGGAGACCTTTGGACCCATTGTCGGCATCCAGAAGGTTTGCCATCCTTCGAAGCTTTGAGAGTCGTATTGATTTTGAGTAGGTTTCATCAGATGAAGAGGCGGTCAAATTGATGAACGATTCGCCTTACGGATTGACCGCCTCGATCTGGACCAACGCTGCCGCTGATCCAGCCTCAGAAGAAGCGTTCTTGGCGCTGGAAGAGAAAGTGCAGGCTGGCACGGTCTTCTTGAATCGCTGCGACTTTTTAGATCCAGCACTGAGCTGGACTGGGGTCAAGGACAGCGGTCGTGGCATCAGTTTAAGTAAATTTGGTGGGTGTTTCGGCTAGTTGCGAGTCGCGATTGGCACTGATGGCAATTCAGGCTATGATCAACTGACCCGTGCGAAGAGCGTTCATATGAAGATCAAGACCGCTTGAGGCCTAAAATGCTTTAATAACATTAGTGTGCTCGTCAGCGACTCAGCTGAAACATCCGGGCTTCAATTCAAGGCGTAAGCCATTTTATATAATTTGTTTTCGGAGAAGATGAACCAGAGGAACCATTGCAATCTGAGGCGGGCTTCCGAGCTCGATGCTTACTCGACCGGCGCCAACAAACGGGCGACCGAACAGCGTATGCAAAATGACCCGGCAGTATCGATCGCATTAGAAGAAGAAGATGGGCAGTAGCCATAGGTCCAATCGTCTCACTGCATAATCGTGGACAACTTCCAAACCATCGGCAACCCGTCAGCAAGATGACCTTGATGACATGATCCGGTGCCGGACCGGCTTCACGGGTCCTCGTCCTTTCACTGATACCGCCCGAACCAGATTGCCAGTCATCCGAAGTCAAGTTGGCGAAACCAATCGCATATCGCGTGCTTTCGCGTTTTTCTAGCACAATGCTGATCAGAGCTACATTCTCCATACTTATAGCCAAAGCTGCTGGGTCCCAAACTCCTATCCAAGCAGCATGGGACTCGGGATGATACATCTCAGACCGTTCTACCTGCTAGCTATCCTTGCTGTGGCAGCCAGCCAGCAGCAAGCCGCTTTCTCTCTTGAATCACCAAACGAGAAGACCGTCTTCCATCATCCCATCAAACGCGTTGCAGTCGTCGGTGCAGGACCGGCCGGACTACAGGCGGCAGCCAAGTTGCGCGAACACAAATTCGAAGTGCGACTCTTCGACCGCGCTCCTGGCCCAGGCGGGAATTGGTTCTACACTGAAGAAACGCCTGTGAGAGAGTCGTACCCGTGGGTGACATGCAGACTCCACGCGCCGGCGCAACCGACTGAACTATTAATAGGGACAGATCGACCAACGTGACCGCTGACATTCCAGATGTGCTTCCCGCCGTCGAGTACTATGCCGAAGGTCAAGATGATCTCAGTTTGGAACATCGGTGGACTGAGCACTGGCAACCGCGACCTGTTTGGGAAAGCTTGCACACCAATTCTCCTGCAGTGAGATTCTGATTCACTGTAAACACATTCCAGTCTAATCATGCGCTGGACAGGTAATCACAGAACTGCCCGAAGTTCCGTATCGCTCTGATACCGTGCGCACACCTACCCGGCTGCTCTGCGCTTTACTGATTGGATGTTTTAGCCTTGGATTCTATCCAATCACGATATTCAGCGCCATGTCCGCGCATATGCTTCGCTGCACTCACTCAACGTGAACGACAATTCGGAAGGCACTACCGCATACTCGACAAAGGTTGAGAAACTGGAAAAGAATCAAACTGCACACAATTGGCGGCTCATCCTCCGGAAGCTGACACGTTTGGATGAAACTAAGCGCATCAAAGTGGAATGGTGGGCTGAAGAGTTCGATGCTGTGGTGATTGCCACTGGGCCGTATGTGGCGCCCCACGTGCCGAATATCCGGGGCATCGTTGACTGGAGCAACGCCAAATTGGACGGACAGCATAGCATCTACCATTCTCAGTCATATCGGCGTCCCCAGCGCTACCAGGACAAGGTACGCGCTCAGTGTGGACAGAACATAAGGTCGTCTGACTTTCGTCATGTAGCATGTTCTTGTCATCGGAGCTTCTGTTTCTGCCTCCGAGATATCGCGCGACATTGCGCCATATGTGAAGAGTATCACAGCCAGCGTTCGGGTATGGATCAACCGAAAATCCGTTCCAGATCTCTCACACCAGCAACATCTAGCCCCACGAGAATTTGCATCCATTTCAACTGCGCAGTCGTCTGCGATTCCCACCGTCCACCGAGTTTGTCCCCGAGATCGCTGCATTCGAGCCGTTGGGATCATACAATGACGGAATCAAAAACGGACGCATAACTCTGGTCAATGGAACTGTTCTCACTGGTTTCGACGAGGTAACGACTCGGAGGCCCCCTACCAGAAGATACGTCGCCTGCTTACAAGGTCACATTTCCAGATCATTATTGCCACCGGATTCCTCCACTCGAATGTTTTCTTCCCCGAGTAGTACGTGCCAAATCCTGCCCATCTGGGATCTACTAGATGAAGTACAATAGCGAGCCGGACGGACAGCCGAAGAACCTGCACTGGACTGGCCACTACATCCCTGATCCGACACTGGCCTACACCAATGTGCGTCCTTGGACTATCGGAAGGTATCAGTCCTACGCCTTCGCCAAAGTGTGGGAAGGCACCGCCCATCTGCCGACCCGGCGGGAGATGGCCGAGGACTACGAAAGTGGAAAATATCACTTTAGAGGGCTGTTCGCCACGCAGCCAGCGGAAGCCCTGTTCCGCCAGTACGTAACATGGCTGAACAACGAGTCGCTGGAGAACGGTGGACGTTTGGTCGAGCCGTGGCCACTCGAGTGAGTCTCCAGTGACCGACCGCACAGTGTGCTGAACATTTGCAGGAACCGAGAGGTCTTTGTCTATTATTCGAACCTCGAATGGCTGAATGTCGGTCCTCTTGTTTTCGAGACACAAATCGATCAGCACTAATTAATCGTTCATCAGGGCTATTCTTCGTTGGAAAATTTCACGGAGTTCGAGAACCTCGCGCAGCGAGAATGGGGCTCGCATAATGTTGCCTGGGATGCCATCCTACACGATGCGCCAGAGTGGTGATTATCTACGGGTACCACGTGTGCTTAGTCGTTATGTCGTTATGTATCCGATTCCATTGCCTAGGCCATGCAGCTTTGGCTCGCCCAGGTCTGATGTCTGATGTTTGGCTCTTATTTACCAACACCTCTTGACCGTGACCCACGGTGACCTTCTGGTGACCTCGTCTTGTCGCGCATTCGTCACATCACGACGCGCCTATGGACCGTGACGCGCCGTACACAGACATATCCAGTCCATCGGCTAGCCGCAAACGCCTCCGCGAGAACGAAAGCCCCAACGAGCGTGCCAAACGAGAGAAGGCTGCTGAACGTCAGCGGCGCAAAAGGGAGCGAGATAGAGCCGCAAACACAAACGGAATACCATCCCTTCCCTCCGCGCCACACATGGCTTTCCCGTCTCAACACCCGCAGGATCCCCACTTTCATCATCTCTCTGCCCCTCCCCAGGTCCCTGGTCAAACGGGTCCGGATGACAACCTCAGTCCAGAAGAAATGGCGCGCCGAGAACGCGTAAGGGCCTCCGCTAGGGAGCGCCAGAGAAAACATCGTCAGCTGGTCAAACAACGCAAAATGCGTGAGCTGGGGTTGGATATGGGGAACGAGGTTCTCCCTCCCATCGACGACCCCTCTGTTCCACCATCTCTCATCGCACAAGGCGCTGCTGTCCACTATCGGGTGGATGCCGAGGGAAACTATACACCCATGCTCATGGCTCCGCCTGACCTGCAAGCTCTCGGTGTCCAGCCAGGTGGCCCAGAACCGCCCTTCCCATCCGGAATCCCACATGGCGGCCAAACCTTCGCAACGACCCTCCTCTTGTCATTCTCCTGTGCTCCGCTATTGCGGCAGCATCTGCTGAGAACGCTCAATATGACCAACGAAGAATTGGTCAGTCTGGAGCCCATGCTAGCTGAAGCTTGGGACCGCTGGGATCAGGCCGTACGTGGATCTGTTCCATTTCATTTACTTGATATCGAAGATATCACAGCGCAGGGGCATGCACTACGATGGACCCAATGCTGGATTCCCCCCCAATGGGTCGCCATATCCATATCCTCCCCCGCCAGGTGAGAGTGTCGGAGGGGTATTACTTTCTCATATCTCAAGTTTCATGCTAGGAAACCCGACCTCAAGCGACGCTACAGCAAATGGTCCAGGCAGATTGGATGCGCATATGGACCAGGGTCCACGTGAAGGGGTCGATGCTTAATGGCTCGCACAGCTGTACTTTGAGAATCCATCATTATAATACATGAAGCACTCCGTGTTAGGAATTAGATGTTAAAGAACGGCTGCTCGCTTTGTTGAGCCTGTTGTCGTTGGAATGGGTTGTGCCCCGAAGACGACGAATTCTGCAAAGCCCGTAATCCAGCAGCAGTGGTTCCGTACCTGCAACGAGTGGTAAGGGAAAGACTGCGTGCTCGGAGACCTGGTACACACCTGAGTGCGCCTGTGTTACCAAACGTATCCTGTCCATCTTCCCGGTTGGCAAACAGTGACGCGAGATGCTGGTTGTCACCATCATTGACTTTGACTTTGAAACGAGATCCTGACGTTGGCTCGGGTGACTGCTGCTGGGGCTGAGGGCTTGGGCTTTGGAACGAAGGCACCGGAGTAGACGCATTGTCGTATGTTCCACCCAGGTTGAACTGCGGCGGTTGCTGCTGGCTCGGAGAGAAGGAAGGCACGGGTGGTGGGGGAGATTGCATGGCAAATGGGTTGTTAGCTCCAAATCCAGTTGGCTGCGCAATAAGCTGCTGCTGCTGCTGCTGCTGAGCCATCATTTGCTGCCGCATCCATTCGTCCTGCTGGGCTTGCTGCTGCTGCTGCAACATCATTTGTTGCCGAGCCCACTCTTCCTGTTGCTGCTGTTGTTGCTGGAGAAGCAGCTGTTGTTGTTGTTGTCGCAGATATTCAGCCTGAGCGATATGGTCAACGAGCGTCAGGATAGAAAGCGAGCAACGAACCTCCATCTCAGCTTGCTGTTGGTATGGGTTAAAAGCGGTGAATTGCGGCTGGATAAATTGAGGCTGAAGCTGCTGCTGCTGCTGCTGCTGCTGTTGTTGTGCATTGAACATAGGAAATGGGTTATTCGAAGCGGCTGGTCTATATGCTGATCAGAGACTGTTCATGGATAGGTAAGAAACGCACAATTGAGTCTGGTCATCAAAGAGTGACTTCGCATTGCTGTCTTCGATTCCTCTAAGTCGCTTTGCCTCTTCTTCCTCACTTAACCGGATCGCCTCCGCCAACTCATTTTCCTCTTTCTTCATTTGATCCTGACGCAAAGACTTCTTGCTCTCTTCGATGGCTCTGCGCATTTCGTCATCGTCGCCGCGATTCCCGGCCCTCCGTGAGCCGTTCTCATCAGCATGGCGATGAGCATCGAAATCTGTGTTGCCATCCTCTTCCCCAGATCCCTTGACCATCCGTTCGCGCATATTGGCTCGCGCGCGACGCTCGGTACGTAGTCGGCTTTCATCTTGTAGTAGATTGGTTATATCCTTAGCCTTGGCGCGCACATTCCCGCCCTGGTCCTTCCCTTCCTCGTCCACAAATTGAAACTCTTTCAAAGTTTTGATGACGTAGAGGTTGTCCTTGAAGTAGATTATGACGTTCTCAGAGCCCTGGTGCAGCAGATAATCGAGCAGCGTAAGACTCTGGAGTGGATGACGGTCAACGCCCATCATCTTCTCGGTAAACTTGCGCACCTTGAACACATGCCGCCAGTTCTTGCCCTTGTCGTTCAAACGCTTGTCCAGCATCTCCATAATCTCCACAAAGTCGCCTTGGTTGTACGTCAACTGCGCAATCTCATTCATCTGCGTCCCACTCGGGCCCCACGGATCGTTCGACGTCGCATCTCGCACTTTAGACTGTGTCTCCGAGTATCCCTTGGTGTAGTTCTTTACCACACGGACAGCGCCTTTACCGAAATGCTGCATTTCGTGACCGGTGCCAGTGGGAAGACTAGGGGGAGCAGCAGTGCACTGTTTGGTCAGATCAGACAAAGTTAGACACGGCCACAGATGTGATAAGCTAACACATTGATCCTCGTGCATCCATGCGTGGAGCGGTCCATAAAGCCAACCACGGCTCCTACCACCAGAAGAAGCACCATTCTGAGCCTTCGTCCCAGTCAGGTCCTCATCGTGAAGACCACCAGCCTAACGAGGCTATCAATAAACGCCAAGCCGGTCCTGCTATCATTGTGTCGAGTAAGCAGCATCAGGCCCATGTGACTTTCGATACTTGGAGAGGATTTCGCGGACGGGGTCGCGGTCGAGGCGGAAGAGGGAAACTCACATCAATCTCTTCAACATTTCTTTCTCATAATACACAACCTCATGCTCGAGCTTCCACATCTAAACGAGGCGCCGAGAAGAACTTTCAGTCCTCGCAAGCATCGACAGACACCCTCCGTTCTATGCTGTTCACTGGTGGACCCACACCGCCACGTCCAGACCCACGATTGAAGTCTACGCGTCCATCTCCTCCCTTCATTCCACATACTGTGGCTGCCGGTCGCGAAAACAGAGTACATGTGCCACCTCTGAAGCCGGTACGACGCGACTCGCATCTGGACCGACCGTTTGTCCCGGAACCTGAATCTGTTTCCTCAAATATCTCCTCACTGTTTTCTTTACCTCTTGCTTCGGGTCCTCAGCTTCCTAGTCCGCATGGTGCATCTTTTGCTCCCCGAACTCCTCCACCCGCGAAGCGCCGACGTGTACAAGAACGTGAAGTCGAGGAAGCACCCACGTCTTTGAATTCTCCTCGCAGATCGGTCCAATTCAAGAGTGAACCCGGTTCTTTGTCTCCACTGAGAACGCCGTCCCCCACTAACCAGGTGAAATCTGAACCACGGTCACCATCGCCTCCTCCTTCATCCTCACTTCCTCATCGAGCTGTCCGTTCTGGACTGAAGCGATACTTTCCCATTCCACCAGATTGCGAACGACAGGATGTGAACTACCTTGAGAATCGACGGAGATGGGCGCGTCGAGAGGGAAGCATTCTGAAAGACTTGAGATTAAAAGTTGAAAGAGTGCTGTTCCGGTGCGTCCGCTTCTATAAACCTATCCGGCTGGATCAATGTTTCAACAGAGATGATGGCCTGGTCATCGAATGGTGCGTCGGATTTGCGTATGTGGTCTCGGATTCTTTGTAAATATGCCCTAGGTCCAGCGAGGAAGATGTTTGGCTGGACACGTTGCGTCCTGTGAATGAAAGGGCAATGGAGGTCATCGATTTGGTGGATGACAACGAGGATTCCGATGTAGTAGCGGACGTCGAACCGCTGGCGACGAATTCCGATTCACATCCAGAACCGCCTGCCGACCTCATCGCACTCACTCTCGAGTTCGTCAAACGCTACATCTCGATTTTTGACCATGACCGGAGTGCTGTGGGAAAGCTATATGCTCGAGATGCTGTCTTTTCGTTCCGAAACAATAACTTCGCACACCCCGTGCATTTTACTTTCCGGAGAAAGGGTTTGTCTCAATCACGTGAGTCTCCGGCTCTCAATCTGGACTACTGGTATTGAAGATGATTTAGGAATGCCGAAGCTGCCCGTATTGGAGCGGTACCGATACTCGAGCACTGCGGATGGCGAGGTTGACGTAGATTACGACATAGTGCTCGAAGGGTCGAATGTTGTTCTAACACTCTACGGCGAACTCGTCGACCCTGATGGACGTCGCCTCGCCAGTGAGCAGGCGTTTGTGCTCATGCGGACTGATTCGGATTCTTCTGAATGGCCGTTGGTCGTGGTCTCGCACATAATGGTGATCCGGGACACGCCGTGGGTCAGATGGCAGGGAACGATCGAGAGCTTGCAACATACATATTAGAAATCCAAACAATGAGTTCCTATGTGACGGAATGTATTTAAAAGCAGGTACTGTATGATATCACCATGTGGGCCGAATCAGGAAATGGGCCATTTGCCCCCTACGCTCTAACAGTACTATATTTCGAGTTTTTCATATTTGTTCAAGGGACTAATACCCTCAGAGCGTCTGAGTACCAATTTTGAAGTTGACTGATCCATTGACTCGTTCGGGATTGCGGTCCGAATCTGTGTTCCCACCAATGTCGTGTGAATTCTTGTGTTCTGAGGCCCGAACACTTGTATTTGTTGGACCTGACGTCAAGCATGGACACTTACAGAATCTATTCGAGCTATCCTTTGAATAAGAGCACATCTAGCCTCCCGAAAGACCATCACTCCTGCATAACAGCAGGAAACACATTAAAACAGTCATTGAGGATGGGAATGGCAGCTAGAGGAGTGGGCTCATATGTAAGAATGGCTCAAGGGGTCGCGCTAGGACTTGGTAGGACGATTGGGTGGGGTTCCATCGTTCATCTGCCAGGTGTGTATTCGTCACCCTATGCTCATTGCACTGAGGGCGAGGTGGCCCGGATGACAATACTTTCCTGATTTGGATCAACCTGACCATATGACCTCCAGAGCTCGGTACAAGCAGCAACCAGCTATTGTACAATCTAGAGGTCTTAGATAGGATCCTTGCCCATAGATTAGAATACATAGGCCACCCAATTTTATGTATCAGTATCGAGCACCAGGCCAAAAACGTTAAGGTGGCCCGGTACCCGATGTTATACAGTACTTATGGATTGTATTTGTAGATAAATAGTGTACAAGATGTCCGCGTCACATCTAGCGAGCTGTGAGCATATCCACGATGAGATCCTTCGCTTCCTCAACAGTCCTGCTTTCCTCGAAGACATTGCTGCTGCCCAAAGCGGCTCGCAGGGCAAGCTTTACAGATGCAGTCGGAGTCTCCAAAAATTGCCGATAAAGACTCGTCGCATGCAGCAACTTGACAGTGTCCGCTTCGGCCTGTCCGCTGCAGGTGCCGCCGACTTGAGCATTCAGATTGTACCCTTGCTGAACGCGTCGCACTCGACTGGCGAGATTACCCACCCTACCGCCAAGCTCACTGGCAACTCGCAGTGCTTTTGCGTCATCACCCGGCATCGAATCTCCGAGAACAGTCTGAACAAAACATCTGGCAGCAACATCTCGAAGACCTTCAGTCGCAAGAGTGCCTTCCAGAGCTCGAAGGACCTGGTTGATAGTCAGCTGATCGATCTAACAACACGAGTTGCGTTTGACTTGCATTGTCTTTTTCAGGGCAACAAGACACGCGAGCAAGAGCGTCCTCGACGGTGAGACCCATTCCTTCGTCCCAAAGCGCTCTAGCCACAGGTCCACCAATCAGCGGCACAGGCCGCATCAATAGTGCAAGAAGTCGGCTTTCAGATTTACGATTGAGGCGAAGTGCAGCAGAAAGTCGCGATGACAGTCGGGAATTATCTGATCAGGATATCAGTAATGAAGATAAGTCGGCAGGGAGAATTAGCACCATTCAGGATGCAGCGCTCCGCGTCTTTGACAACAGAAGAGATAGCATCGACTTCGTCGCTGGAGACAGAAACGGACTCGTCCGAATCGGTGTCTTCGCTTTCTACCACCAACCGTACAGAAGGCTTGGTTCGCGGTGCTCGTAATGTGCTCCAGCCCCATCGGACAAGGGGCCAAGTCACACTCGTCAGCACCAGCACGCTAACAAGCAGGTGGAAGGACTGGATAATCCCGACGTTCTGTGGAGTCGAAGTCGAAAGGCGCGCCAGTACATGACCCTCGTGAGTGTGATGGACAGGCGGAGACTGCTTGACATTGGCGAAGAACGAGAATAAGGCAAATGCACCGAGAAGATATTGTCTAGCAGGAGCGGTAGCCGACGTTTCTGAGGAGATGGACTGGAGAGGAGTTGTTGTGTGCGGTGGAACGGAGGATGTAGCTGGGTTAGACGTCGGGACGACTTTCCTGGGCCGGCCACGCTTCTTTTTCTCGGTCGGCTGTCCATCTTGAGCTGTGACGGCCGCGGGCTTGGGCGCCGGCTTAGTCGCCTTTGGCTTGGGATCCATCTTGGGCTTCTTTCTCTTTCTTCCTTCCTCGTCACTATCGTCATCCCCGTCTTCATCATCATCCTCTTCCAATCCAGTGAGACCGTGTGTAACACCCGGTCCTTCCAAGGCACCCCATTCGCTTTCCCACGTTCTAATCACCCTCTCACCAGCGTCACCACCACCAACGAGCGATCTGATCAGCGATTTCAGCCCCGTGACTTCTTTTTTGAGCCGGCGCTCCCGGTTCTTGAGGACGTGAATGTACTCGGTTGCTTTCAACAGCACTGTTGCCTTGGAGTTCTTGCGCGCCAACTTGACACCATCGACCAATCCTTGCGCGTCGATCACATCTTCTTCGTCGGAGTCCGCAGGGATGAACGGATTCGGGATCACGTTAGAAGACGAACCCGGAATAGGATTGGAATGGGACGATTCCGTCGACGCCTTTAGTGCGGCGGCACGATCTACCACACGCAGGGCAGGAACAGCTGCACGCAAGGCAAGGATGCGTGCATTGAGGTTTGTTCGATAACGCCGTTCGATCGTAGTGTGACTGGTCTTAGGCCGGGACGAGCTTGCAACTGGAGTTGATGCGTCCATGAGAGACCCCGAGGAGACTACGGGTGTAGTAGTAAACGCCGAATTGCTGTGAGCTGAGATAGTAGGTTCCGTCGTGTATGGAAGTTGCGAAGTCGCTGAGGAGGGGACCACTCCTCGGGCGTGGTCCCGGATAAGATTCATGCTCAACCCCAGATCAAAGACTCCTTGCCCGGGAAGCGCTCCCAACTGAACTCCGGCTGACTTGAGAACCTTCGAAGCCAGAGCAAGTTCAGTGGAGTCCTCTACGCCAGATGGGGGTGAAAGCATGAAAGTAGACGGTGGAGAGGATGCGGACGGGAGCGGAGGGGTGGGAAGCAACAGCGGGGAAGGAGACCCTGAGCTCAATGACGGAGCTCGCTCCGCTTCACTCGGGGAAGAGAGAGAGAACGACGGTGGGGACAGGGAGTTGAATGAAATGCCGCTCGCGGTGTCCGACAATGGGGAAGCCAACGCCAGATTGGCCTTGGAGTCGTTGTTTTGCTGATCCAAAAAGAATAGTTGGAATGGATTGGGTGCAGTGTACGACTCCGGGGCCGTATAATGGTAAAGGGAGTGCGGCTCGATCCCGACAGCGTCGAATGACATGTCCATATTGTCCATGTCCAGCCCGAAATCCATGCCCATATCCATTCCAACACCAAAATCCTTTCCGCCGGGTACATGTTCATCCAAAGAAGGCCACATAGCTGACAGTGAATTCCAATCTGGCGGAGTGGGTGCGTCCACTGAGTCTGTGTCTGTGCTCGTGTCCGACTGTTGATTATGCTGGTCGCTGTTGTGAAGAAGCAGATTCAGCGGGTCGCTGGGGTCAAGTCCGAGGTCTCCAGACATGAGAGTAGGAGCAGAAGGCGTCTCGTGCTTGCCCGACATTTTACCATCTGAGCCCATTTGAGAGAAGCGTCGAAATCAGACCACTTCACAGCCACAGCACATCGACCCACTGTGGCCGTGCACTATCACACTGGACAAATCGCGCTTAGGTAAGGACTACATATCTATCATCTTCCGCTGAAACCTCGTTCGCCATAATTTCACATTCAGTTTCAATTTACATCTCGTTCGTATACAACCTGCATCCGCGTTTCTTTGCACTCCAAGCCATTGGGTTATTTGATTTGCTTTCGATATTCTGAATGACGTATTGGACTGGGTGGATTACAAGATCCTGCGCATACGATCAGTACCCCCGAACATATCATCAGGTATTCATGCACTTGCTAAGCCCGAAAACTTAAAGCTTGGAGGACTCAATGAAGCGCTTCTCAGCCTCTTCGTAGTTGATGACATTCCAGATTGCCTTGAGGTACTTTGCAACAAAGCATTCAGAGCAAGGCACATGAAATTAGACTTGAACCTACATCAGGCTTGACGTTGAGGTACTGGAGGTAGAAAGCGTGCTCCCAGATGTCAACACCAATCAGGGGGACAAGAGTGAGCAGAGGGTCCTGGTTTGCGGTGGTGGCGATCTCGAGGCGTTTGGTAGCAGGGTTGAGACCCTGATATCATTGAGCACGCCATTTCGTGCAGAGATAACAAACCACGTACGAGCCAGCCCCAGCCAGAGCCCTGGATACCGAGAGTCGCGGCGTTGAACTCCTTTTGCAGGTTGTCGAGGCTGCCAAATTGAGCAATGATGGCCTCCTTGAGGGGACCGTCTTTAAGAGCGCCTCCGGGGCCGCCCTTCTCCGCCGATGGGGCGAGGTTCTTCCAGAAGAGCGAGTGGTTGATGTGGCCTGATGAACGCGATAAGAATCCGTCTGCATGACTCGTTGAGAGAGATGCACGCACCTCCGCCGTTGAACTTGAGGGCTGCCTGGAGAGCGATGCGTTCCTTCGGGCTTGCCGCCTTGGCGTAGGCAGTCTCAGCAGCGTTCAAAGCATTGACATAAGTCTGATGGTGCTTGGTGTGATGGAGAGTCATGATCTGCGTCGAGATGTAGGGCTCGAGGGCATCGTAAGCGTACGGGAGCTCAGGGAGAGTGTTCGACATGGCGGTAGATGAGAGGCGATAATGTTGTGACGTCACGGAACTTCGAATTATAAATCCGAAAATCCATGATCTAATCGTGAGCGCGTTAGCATATCGCTGCAATCACGGTTGTAATCCGTAATCCGTAACCCCCGCTTCCATTTAGGAGATTGCAGGAGATTGAGGCGGAACAACGGCATCTGATCTCGCTATCCAGTCAGCATCATTACCTACTCATCGACGGAGCATGTTTTGGCTCGCAGTAAAAGATGTCCTCCAAGTGTCCACGAAAGCAATTTCCATGGATCTGGTCGGAGATCGTTCGAAGAACCATCGCAAGGAAAGATAAGTGCGGTCTGCATCGCCCTTCCTAATCGGGTTGCGTAGGACGAGCACGATCTCACGTGATCGTCCCATCCTCTTCACACTACGCTTGACGTGTCCGGGGGTCATCATGTCCGGAATGAATTTGTCTCTCTACAGCATCCAGTCGTTCATCATCCTGGATAGCGAGGGTTCTCGTGTCCTGGCCAAATATTACAATCCCAAAAGCTATCCGCAGGGCGAGTCTAAAGAGTTTACCACTTTGAAGGAGCAGAAGGCATTCGAGAAGGGTTTGTGGCAGAAGACCAAGAAGCAAGGAGGCGAGTTTTATTTTCTGACGCTCCTCATCCTCGCTCCGTGCGCTCTCGAGATCTCACCCCTGGTCTTGTAGGCGATATCATCTTGTACGATGGGCACCTTGCAGTATACAAGCATTCTTTGGACCTCATCATGTACTTGATTGCTGGTCCCACCGAAAACGAGCTCATGCTTTCGACGGCGCTGAACAACTTCTTCGAGGCCCTTTCCCTTTTGTTACGCAATCAGGTCGAAAAGAGGAACGTATTGGAGAATCTGGATCTGGTGTTGTTGTGTCTGGACGAAACTATCGACGATGGGTGCGTATCCGTAACGGTTCTGGAATGCAAACTTCACGCGTTTTATAGTATCATCGTCGACACCGACTCGACCGCCATCGCTTCGCGCGTCAGTAGACCCCGAGCTGACACGACAGAAATCGTCATCAACGAGCAGACCATTATGAGCGCATACCAGACTGTAAAAGAAAGGATGGCGCAGAGAATAGGACAATTGTAGATTATGATTCGTGTTCCCTCCCTATCGTTTGTGCGTATCATCTGGAATGAAAGCGACGGAGGCTGCTAAATATGGCTTACTCCCAACCACATTCACGCATATCTGTGCTTTCAACTTCATCTCAATCGTCCTCTGTTGAACACCTCTCTCCTGCTGCCTCTTCCACGCGGTTTTCCCTCCCATCAGGTCCAGGAACCCCAGCCCCCAAACCTGCTGGTGTACGACCAAACATATATGACCGGAATCTGAACAAAACACGAATAACCGAAGTCTCTGGCGCGGCTTACACCTTTCTCTTCTCTGAGATCGTGCAATATACCCAGAAGAGGGTCAGCGGGATAAACGACTTGGAGAGGAGGCTGAACACGCTGGGATATCGTATCGGAACGCGGGTGCTCGAGTTGATGGTATGGCGAGCTGAAGCTGCCTCCAAAGCCCCTAAGCGCGAGATACGCTTCCTGCCGGCTCTAATGTCCATCCATACACAAGTATGGCGTGCGGTGTTTGGAAAACCGGCTGACGCGATTGAGAAGAGTGTCGAGAATGCGGACGAGTACATGATCGTCGACAACGACCCACTCGTCGAGCGATATATATCCGTTCCGAAAGACATGAGTCAACTCAGCTGCTCCTCGTTTACTGCTGGTATCGTTGAGGCCGTGTTGGATGGTCTGGGATTTGTGCGTGTGCGGTTTCTGTCTGCTATGCGATGAGCCCTGACCGGCAACCTAGCCCGCTCGCGTTACTGCTCACAATACCCCCACGGCCCAGCATCCCTCACGCACAACCATTCTCATCAAGCTCGAAAAGTCGGTGTTAGAGCGGGAGGAGGTTCTCAAGTGATTGGATCGTTTCTGTGCTCCAACTGTACTTGGCTTGTAGGATACAATACACATCGATCGGGTGCGTAAATCAATAACCTAGAAAAGGCCAAGCAAGTCCTCCTGGGGCTGCGATTGCTGAGGTGCTGGTATTGGAGGCGCCAGAGCAGACGACGAAGCCGGTGGAGCGGACACTGATGCTGGAGATCCAAACACACTTCCCCCAAACGCGTTGCCACCGAATGCACTCATAGGGCCCGGTCCTCCCATTCCCATGTTCGCAGAACCAAAAATGGAGACGAGATCATCAAGAGGGTTCTCCGAGAGCCCAGTGACGATGCCTTGAGCCGCTGGCTGTGCCAACATCTGAGTTGCGGCAAGCCCAGAGGGAGCCTCGTTAGTGATGGTATCGTCACCGAAATCGCTGCTGAGTGCTCAGTGGAAACGATTAACAAAGCAAAAGTGAAAGTCGCACAGGAGATTCTCTGCTTGCTGTCCTTGGGCAACAGTTTCCAGCGCTTTTCGTGCAGAAAAGACATCCCTGCTTCCGATGTCAAGAGAGATAAATGGAAGTGATCAGGACGCACTCTTCGCCTTTCTGCAGAGAATCTGCTCCAACACGTCCACGCCCAACAAACGTCTCTTCTGGTTTGTGGTAGACACTGGCAAGACTTGAAATTTCACCCAAGAGCTGTTCCAGCAGAGCAGGTGCTACTGTCGTCTGGGGTATAGATATCGGCGGTCGCTGGGATAAAACTACAGCCTGAAACAGCATCAGACAGAAACATAAAAAACGCTTGATTTACCTTGGCTGCAGCTGTGTCTGTAGACAACAGTCTCCAATAAATGTACGCTCGGTCTCGCACATCTGGAGAGTCACTTTCTTTGGTTGCCGTGTCTAAGATCTTTTGGACGATGCCCTGAGATGATTCGGGCTTCTTCAGGAACAGTTTGACAACGGCCGTAAGCGTTTGTAGCTGTACGACATTGGTTTCCTCCATGAACGAGTCAACGAATATCGCCAGTAGATCCGCCGCGTTGTCGATTTTATTACCGTACTCTCCGATTATCCAAATCAGCGACGCCTTGGCTTCTGGCTCGTCCAATTCTTCGAGATTGGCACAAAGTGTTGGGATGACACCCTCGTACGTCGAAGGGTATTTCCGGAAGATATCCTGTCAAATGGTCAGTCGCTTTCTGATGGGTCCAACGGTATTTACCTTCATGACAACAACAGCCTCTTGCACAACGTAGCTGACCCGAGTTCCGATAAGTTCCAGTAACACGCTCACGCAGCGTTCTGCCGCGGCATCGATTTTAACCGCGGTTTGCCCAATAGCCTTGATGCTTTTGCGAACGAAATCTACATCAACCTCAGAAGCATACCTGCAGATTTTCAGATTGAAGACAACATGGTGGCAAAGAAAAATACTCACTCCTTGAGCTCACTGAGTAACGCATCCAAGTTGTTGTCCGAGGCCAGGCGGACCATGATATCCAACTTCTCGACCTTGACATATAGCGGGTCATTGTATTTGCAAAAGAACACCCTCATCTCGTTTGCCAGGATTTCAGGTCGTTTCTGTAAGAGCAGATTGATGTTTCTCAGCGCAACCCACTGGACCTCCGGCGGCGAAGACAACAATGTGACAAGAGGAGGGGCCATTTTCCGAAGAAATTGTTTGACCAGATCCTCACGGGAAACACCGCGAATGTGAATCATCACAACTTTGACCGCGGCAAGTACCACACTGCCATTGACGTGCTGAAATTGAGGCAAGACCCGTTCGCAGATATGTTCGCTCTCTTTTTCATCCTGAGGACCATAGCGAGCCAACGCGTTTAGAAGGGTGATACGCCCCCATTCGGAACATTCAGGCAAAGCAATGAGCAGTCGATTCAAAACTTGAGAGGACAGCGTCCAGATACCCGGATCGTTGGGGCCAGAAGGATTCAAGGAAGCGGCCTCGTGTATGTCAGTGAGTGCGGAGACCGTATTTGCGACCACCTGGACATATCCTGATTGTGGCATGCGCAGTTACACTGCGGAATTGACGCACCGTAGGATTGCTGTCCGAGATCATGTCATGCAATTGATCTAAGAACCCATTCTCCAGAACCAGTTCTGGCTTCAGATCGTAAAGCTTGGCGACGCAGAGTGCTGCTGTCTTCCGCACGTATGGATTCTCGTCGCGTAGGCATCGTTGCAGAGGATCACAGAGATAGTCGATGATCTTTTGGGCCCGTAACACGCCCATCGTCCGTATCGCCAGTGCTCGTACAAGGGGATTGGGGTCCTCAGAGTCCTTAACGAAAGTGTTCACCGCCAGAATGACCAGTTCTGGTTGCGTCTTCGCATAGTTCATGAGATACCTAGATGCTTTACGATGAGGATGAGGGACGACGAGCAGAGATCGGACAAACAGATACACCAGCTTCTTCTGCTCGAGATCATCCGTTTGCATGTTCTTGAGTACATCTGGGAACAAACCGCTGACGTCTAGGAACTGTGTCGGTTATTTGGTGCAAGGAACGATGTCGGCCAGTTAAACGCACCTTTTCCCACAGTCATGGATGCAATAACACGCTTGATAGCGTCCTTTCGCTTGTCCGGCCATCCACTGTTCAAGTCGATGCTCAATTCGTAGTTCTCTCCTTTGCGTGGGCCGCGCGCGCTCATTACGGTGTGGAACTTGAGAAGGGACGGAGGTCGGTGATGAGATCGGTGATGAATTGTTGCGGATGTCAGTATGAGCCGTGGGCCCTCACGTGAGTGCGACGCGTCCTCTGAATCTCAATCACCTCAGTGCACCGGACATTGGAACGAATACCATGACCTCTGTGTACTCTTCGCCCGGTTTCGATTTCTCTAACCAATTACGGTCAGCCAAACCCACATTCTTTTGCTGTCTTCAAACCTCCTCAGAAACAACTTCATCGCTGAGAAGGGTCTGCCGCTGCCCAGGGCCACGAGCACTGGGACTACGATCGTCGGATGTCTCTTCAAAGATGGGATTGTGCTCGGCGCCGATACGAGAGCAACTGCTGGAGCCATCGTAGCGGATAAGAACTGCGAAAAGGTGTGCATTTATCAGGCGAGATGGACGCGCGTCGCTCAACACTCTCGACGCAGATCCACTACATCACAGATTCCATACGCTGCTGCGGTGCTGGAACTGCTGCCGACACGGAATTCACTACTGCTCTTATATCTTCGAACATGGAGCTACACGGACTATCAACTGGACGTAAACCGCGCGTTGTGACGGCCATGACTATGCTCAAGCAGATGCTATTCCGGTATGTTTCTGCATTCTTTATCAATTGAGAAGGCTATGAATTAATCCATTTATAAGATACCAAGGTCATGTCGGTGCTGCTCTAGTCTTGGGAGGCGTCGACGTGACAGGCCCGCATCTCTTCACCATCCACCCTCACGGTTCAACAGACAAGCTTCCCTACGTGACCATGGGATCGGGTAGTCTTGCAGCCATGGCTGTGTTTGAAAGCGGCTGGAAAGCTGACATGGAGGTATGCATGTCTGCGTCTCCGCACACCGCGCTCACTCCACGTACGCGCAGCGCGAGGATGCACTCCAACTTGTCAAAGATGCCATCTCCGCTGGTATCTTCAACGATCTCGGATCGGGTTCCAACGTAGACGCGTGCATCATCACTGCATCGCATACCGAGATGCTCCGCAACGTCGAGATGCCGAATGAGCGGGTTCAGAAGGAACGGCAATATGGTTTCCGCCGGGGTACTACCGCTTGGAAAACGGAGAACATCAGGAGCCTTGTTGTTAACGAAGAAGTGACTCTCATTCCTGCTGGTGATGAGATGGACACTTCGTAATTGGTCATGTACAATATTGCAAAACGAGATCGAGATGTCCAACGCCGGCGATCGCAATGAGAGGTTCGGACGGTGTTATCGAAAGTCGTCTAGGCCGAAAAGACTGCACAACTGACAAAAAAGCTACTCTGACAAAGGGTGGAGAAAGCACGTGAGCCCAATAAGGCAGCTGCCAAAGGCGGTCCCGGTCATTTTTTTGACTCTCGACCACGATGGCTCCCTCAGCATCCAAGCAAAAGCGACTCGCAGAGAAGGCAGCCAAGAAAGCTGCGACCGGAGGCGATGGCTCTACGACTGGCACACCCACCTTCGGCTCTCGCGATGGTAGCTCCGCGAACACTCCATTGACGAGCGTCACTGCTGCGAACAGCACAGAGGACTTGACGAGCATGGCCAAGCTCGCCCTCGCTACCGATCGGTGAGTCTCGCAACTTTGCATTGCGCACAAATCTAGACTCATCGCCGTGTAGGAGCGCTACTGGTGTCCTGGTATCCGATGTCAAGGGACGGGATATCAAAATCGACTCTTACACTCTATCATTTCATGGACGGCTCCTGATAGAGGGTGCCGAGATCGCTCTCAACTACGGACAGCGATATGGTCTACTGGGTGCTAACGGATCGGGAAAGGTGAGTGAGTGAGCCTTTGCTTGAACAGGATGCAGGATTGATCACGATCGTGCCAGTCGACATTCCTGCAATCCATCGGCGCTCGAGACATCGAGATCCCGGACCACATGGATATCTACCTCGTGTCCGGTGAGGCCGAACCGTCTGACGTGAACGCGGTGGATTTCATTGTGGCCTCTGCAAAGGCCAAAGTCGCAAAACTCGAGGCCCACATTGAGGAGCTCTCTGTTGCTGATGACGTCGATGAGCTGGCTCTCGAGTCCGCATACGAGATGCTAGAAGAAATGGACCCCGCGACCTTCGAGACCAAGGCCGGAAGTATTCTTCACGGTCTCGGGTTCTCGCAGACCATGATGAAGAAGCCCACCAAGGATATGAGTGGTGGATGGCGTATGCGTGTGGCCCTAGCACGTGCCCTCTTCATCAAGCCTCACGTTCTACTGCTCGATGAACCTACCAACCATCTCGATCTCGGAGCCGTCGTATGGTTAGAGGCGTACCTCAGCACCTACAACCACATCTTGGTCATCACCAGTCACTCGCAGGACTTCATGGACAGTGTTTGCACAAACATCATGGACTTGACGCACAAAAAGAAACTGGTCTATTACACGGGTAACTACACCACCTACGTGCGGACCAAGACGGAGAATGAGGTCAACCAAATGAAAGCGTACCACAAGCAACAGGAAGAAATTGCGCACATCAAGAAGTCAGTATCATCGTCCTCACTCTGCCCGTATCATCTTTACTGATGAGATCAGGTTCATTGCATCTGCTGGAACATATGCGAACTTGGTGCGACAGGCCAAGTCCAAGCAGAAGATTATCGACAAGATGGAGGCTGCTGGCTTGATCGAGAAAGTTGAGGAGAGACGGGCGCTGCGGTTCAATTTCGAGGATATCCGCAAGCTGCCTCCGCCCATCATCGCATTCGACTCTGTGGCCTTTTCTTATTCGGGCAAGAAGGAGGACTACCTATATGAAAAGCTGAGCTTCGGTATCGAGTGAGTCGACATGCTTTGTATCGGACCTTCGACTGATTCCTTCAAGCATGGACTCACGGGTAGCCATTCTCGGTGCCAATGGTACCGGAAAGTCAACGCTCCTTCATCTGATCACTGGAGCGCTGCAGCCATGCGAAGGCACAGTTTCCAAGCATGTCAGTGTGCTTTTTTTGCGATGAGGAAATCCGGCTCATCTCGTTACCCAGGCTGCCCTGAAGCTGGCAAAATACTCTCAGCACAGTGCCGATCAACTGCCCTACGAGCAGGCCCCCATCGAATACTTCCAGTCGCTTTATCATGAAAAGTTTCCGGAGATCGACACCCAAGGCTGGCGGTCGCAGCTGGGTCGTTTCGGTCTATCCGGTGCCCACCAGACTTCGCCCATCAAGCAGCTCTCGGATGGACTGCGTAATCGAGTGGTGTTCTCGCAGCTGGCCATGGAACATCCGCACATCCTTCTCCTCGACGAGCCCACCAATCATTTGGACATGGAGTCGATCGACGCTTTGGCGCAGGCAATCAAGGAGTTCGAGGGCGGAGTCGTCATCGTATCGCACGACTTCCGACTGATCTCTCAAGTTGCTGAAGAGTTGTGGGAGGTCGCGGACCACACGATCAAGAATTTGACCAAGGCGGACATCAGCATTACGGATTACAAGAAGAACCTCGTCAAGCAGAGTCAGGCTGCAATCGAGAAAGCCAAACTGTTCAGTAAGACCACAACGAAGAGCAAGGCATAGAGCCTGGCTGGCTGGATATGTAGACCAGATGTGCCCTCCTAGTAGACTTTGTATCTGTATCATCGTGTTACTACAACATGTACCCCACGAAATTCCAAGATGACGATGCATGATAATATCTCACTGCCTGGCCGTTTTTGCATACAAGAACATTTGCATTGCAACACAACACCCCAGTGCTCCTACGCTCTATGAATGACGAATGTGTATTATTTTGCCACGCCCGAATCAGTTCAACAATCCCTCCTCGTTGTCAGAGACAGCGCTGCTGCAATTTGGTGAACTGAGCTCAGAATACCGCGCGATCTTCAGCCGCTGTGAGGGAGGGATAGCGTGCTCGTCCACGCCCTGAGGTAGTCCACCGTGCAAAACACCGACACGCTTCATTGCCAGCAACTGCGCTTGGGTTAGCCTCGGAATCAAGACACAGAAGAAAGACACATACGTTGTGAGCAGCATTCGAGTGGTCATATACACCCCCGAAGAACGCTGTGGTGGCATCCTTGCCAATGTACTTGACAATGTAATGCGCGCCACCGGGATGCTCGTCGATGAACGAGGCTACGTCATGGATGAAGCCAGCGATGAGAATGAGCGGTCGCTTAGCCGCCTGTTCTCGGAAGGACTCCCATGAGATAACAGGCAGATCGTTGCTATCTGTTGGCCACGCCAGCTTCTCTTGTGTCTCGCGAAGACGTTTCAACTGCATCGTAAGCTGGCCCTTGCGAACTTCGTTGTCGGGGAAAACTTTGAGGTGGGTCGCGAAGCCAAGCTGCTGGCAGACCCAGATGAACCATTTTGTCGGATCGTACTGGTACCACTTGATCGCGTTTCGGTAGTCCATCGGGAACTGGTGGTGGAAGTTGTGGTAACCCTCGCCAATCGTAGCAAACGCAGTCAACATGTGGTCACGAGGACTGTGCTTGTCGTCGAACGGAGAATCGCCAAGCCAATGCGCGAGAGAGTTCACGCAGAAGGTGGAGTGGTGAACGAAACAGAGCCGGGCGAAGCCAGCGTAGAAATAGCCACCGCGCGCATCGTTCCACAAAAGCCAAGGAATGATCGTGGGGACGACGAAACTGAAGACAGCAACGAGAGTGAGATAGTGACGGTGTTGCCAGCGCACGACTTCGTTCTTGGAGAGGTCGCTGACGTCAGCGACACCGGGTTTGCGGCGGGGCTTGAGCAGCATCCAGCCGATGTGAGAGTACCAGAAGCCCTCTCCGGCGTTGTAAGGATCGAGTTCGGTGTCGGTGTAGCGATGGTGAGCACGATGGCCCCGGGACCACCACTTGATCGACCCTTCGACGGCACCCGCACCAGCAATAGCCAAGAAGTACTGTAATGGCTTTCCGGCATTGTACGAGCGATGGGCCCAGAGACGGTGATAACCCGCCGTAATTCCTGCATGAATGTAAATCTTGCTTTCGCAAGGCGTTGAAGCGAGAGAACACACCAAGCCCCGTGAAATAGTAGTAAAACACAGAGAAAAGCGCCGTCTCCCATCGCAATCTAGTCGTACAGACACCAATGATGCTCATGACGGGCGTAACAGTGAGAATGGCCACATTGAGCCAGTTGAGTTCGTTCAGCAGGTTGCTCCAAGTGATGGGAGGCAACGGCTTCGTCGTCTTGAGAGTGTGGGAGACGTAATTCTCGATTTCCGGAATGTCCACGGGATCGGCCATGGGTGGCGAGGCCTTGCGAGGATATACGGACGACATGGGGGTTGTGGAGAAAGAGTCGATCTAGACCCCACTGTTAAATAATGACAAGCCCAAAACTTTGGGGTTTCGGCGAATGCCGACACACGCTCGTCCCAGCACGTGATCCCTTGAATAGACGGAATCCTACGTGAAATCACTGGCAGTAACGGTGCACTCGCCCGCGGGCACGCTCCGTAACTTTGCCGTTTACATTGGCCGAAAAGCTTTAAATTCAAAAGCCTGCAGACCGTATTATGGTCGATGTCATGTAATGGGGTCGGGTTCCGACTCGGAGTTAGGGCGGATCAAATCCAGAACTCGAAACCACCCGGCCTTACACATGTGAATAGAGCCGGTGAGTTCAAGACTGCTACATGTCGATTTCGAGTCCACAATTTGAATACAGTCCGGAATCAAGTGAGCTATATCTTTTTAAGTTCATCTACTTATGCGGCCGCCCTGCCTTGTCTATACATTTCCACTCTCATATTAGTTCAGTCGACACCAGTTTCCTTGCACCCGGTCTGCTCCGAGCTCCGATATTCCCCCGCGTTGACCCTAGAGGGTCGCATGTTCAAATCTCAGCCTTGGTGAAGAGTGAATCTTATTTTATATCCCCCATAGGCCTCGGTACATAATGCGTATATTTCCTTCACTTCTCGCCTACTCGATCCGTATACTAGCTTATTAGAAGCCGCTGGCCAGGCCAGAGTATGATCAACTCCCCATCTTTATCAGATAAACATGATTGCTGGGTTCTGTATTAGGTGATCTGTCGCCCACACGAAGTCATGCCAAAGTTCACGCAGCAGGATTATTCTTGGCCCATATCACATGCATGGTTAACATGCTTTCCGGCGAGGCCTGTGTGCCGACGCAAGTCTCCGTGGTCCAGTCGGAATTTACACATGGATTCTCATATACCGAAAATACAACTTGTATTGGGTTACAAAGACGCGATGATCTCTGTTCAAAGTGAGCCACCCAGCTCCTTGGCGATGATGACCGCAGCCTTCTCGCCGATTGCAACAGTTGCCGAGTAGGTGTTCTAGACAGGCAATCAGCCTGATTTTCTGGTGTGACTGAGCATGCTGGCAGACTTACGGCGCTGACGTTCGAGGGAGCGATGGACAAGTCGTCAACTTTAAGGTTGCTCACGCCGTACACATTGAGTTTGCTGTCAACGACACCTCCTTCGGCCTTGGGCTTCATGGCACAGGTTCCCAGCTAGACGAGAAAGATCAGGCCAAGAATAGACCAAACAGGAAAACTGGGCTGACCGAATGCCAGGTCGTTTGGACCCACTGGCGGAGATAGGCGTCAATGGCCTTGTCGTCCTCAGCCGAGTAGACGATTTTCGGTGCATCGATGGGCACAGGTCCCTTTTCAGTGTATGCAGCATTGCTGCCCTCGCCGAACTGGGGCCCAGCAGGAGGCAGGGCACTCGCGAACGAGGGGAGGCGGCGGATGATTTCACGTCCCTTCTTGTAGCCCCAGCGCATCGCAGCTACATCAGCAGGGCTGGCAAAGGTTATCTTCGTCAGTGCGGCTCAAGGGACCTTGGTTCGGTACTCACTCTGACAAAAAGCCGGCCTGGAAGTCAGGGTGGGCGTAAGGATCAGCGGACGATATGTGCAGATAGCCTCGGGAGGATGGATAGCCCTGGAGGAGTCAGACAAACACCGGCAAGTCCGTGATCATGAACTGACCAAGAAGCAGGCCGAACACAAGAACCGCAGAGGCGGGAGGGCAGATTGATCTCCAGGCAATCTGTGCTGATGTATCAGCGATGATGGAAGCACCAGACATGTGCTGATACCAACCCAGGCACATTGGAAAGCCAGAACAGAGGCCTGTCAGGATAATCTCTGAGCTGCTTGTTCCAAGTCTCGGTGAACTCAGGTCCGATTTCAGCCAGTTCCTCGGGGAACGGCCGAATCTTGATGGCGGCGTCGACACCACTGAAGGAGATTAGATAAGGCAGAATCCGATGAGATAAGATGCGCACTTGGTGGCGAAGATACCACTGGAGTTCTGCTCCCAGTCCGCCAGACCGGGTCCCCATGTTTCGGGCTCGCCGCGGTAGACCGGGTCCATTGTTGGAGCATCGGGCATCGCGATGTAGGGTGTCACCGCGAAGGTGTGATCTGGCATTGTTCAGTTGGCATTTGCCGATCAGAAGGACCGAAATACCTTGGTAGTTATCGCCCACCCCGGAGAGCTCGGACACGATGGGAATGCCGGCTTTCTCCAAGATATCCTTGCGCCCAATGCCAGAGCGCTCGAGAATCAGCGGCGAACCCATGGCACCAGCCGACACAACGACCAATTTGGTCGCTTTGACAGTTCGAATGTCCTGGGATGCATCTTCGTGGATGTTCTTGTTGAAGAGATATTCGACCCCGGTGGCAACGCCGTTTCTACGCAATCGTTCAGTCGAGTTCTGGAGACCTTCCCAGAAGAAAAGACGGACTCGACCACGATCTTGTTGACAATGCAACCGTCAGCAACGGTCAGATTCGGGTAGTCTGGCTTGAAGACATAGTAGTGCTAGACAGGTCAGATCGATGAGCAAAGATGCCTTGTGGCCCAACTCACTGCCGCATCGGAGCGACGGCCGTCGCTGGAAATCCATTTAGGCATGGGCTAGAACAATGAGTCAGGTCAAGCGAATGATCATCACTACCTAGAAGCAACTTCGACTCACGAAGAAGACGTTTAGTGATTCGGGGCCAAACGAGTTCCCTTCTTTCCCCAAAGGGCGCTTCTTCTCGACCTGTGGGCCAATCTCGAGGAACTCTTTGGCGATCGGGAACAGCGTGTGGCCTCCGAGCGACGACACTCTCAGCGGGCCAGTGGATCCATGCGTGGGACGGGCAGGATCAACTTCGTAGGTTTCGGCCTGAGAAGGAAATAGGGATGAGTGCACGATCGGACGCGGGGATGGGAACTTCCTCCTACCTTGGCCAGCAGTGGAATAAGGTCGTCGCCAGACCACCCGGCGTTGCCAAAATCGTTTTCCCACGCGTCAAAGTCGGACTTTGCGGGCCGGTTGTACAGCATGAAGTTGATCGAAGATCCACCGCCGACACAGCGTCCAGATGGGACGATCACAGAGCGTCCGTTGACGCTCTCGGACGGCTGCGACTGGGTGAACTGGGTGACCTTGGACGTCGGCATCAAGTGCTTGAGGTACTGTCCCGCCATGACATGGTCTTTGACATCCTTGGTCGATGGTCCACTCTCAAGAAGAAGGATCTTGAGATCAGGGAAAGCCTTTGCGAGACGACCCGCAGTGACACATGCGGCAGTACCTCCGCCAGCGAAGACGAGGTCGTATGAAGGTTCGAGAGAATGGGGGGCGGTCATTGGAGGTGTGGAGTGGGTGGGTTGTGTCGACGAACGGGTGTGATTCTTATAGGCAGTGCGAAGGCATATACAGAAGGAATTCTCGATCAGTCACTGTTGGCCACGTCCAAAAACCTGTGCAGCACCTCGGGGATCTCAGGGACCTACCCGAACCCTCGTTGTCTTCTCCGCGTTAGAGAGAGCGGAAGTAGCAACTCCCCATCTATCAGATATCCTTGCTACTTGCCAGAACACATACGATCATCATCAGCGTCTAGTAACGTCCATCATCAGTGTCGAACATCACAGACACCCATCTCTGACTGATATCGTTCATGTGGATCGACCCATCGATGTCCTCCCCATGAGCATGTGTTGGACAATCCCTGGGCTGCAATCGTTACAGTCTTCCAATGATTTTGGGTATCAGAGATTGAACTGAGGAGAGGAAGAGCGATATCGGAGAGTTAAAGAAGGCGTTGGGATTGCTGATCGTATTCCGGATTGGGAGCACAACGAGGGCGGTATTGATCTGAGGCCAAGCAAAGCAAGGTGCTTATTTCGACATGCACCACGGAGGCTGTGAAGTCATCAGCTTGTCGCCGTCAGACGCCGTTCGGTTGTCAGCGGCGGGAACATGATGGGACGCCTCTCGAAGTCAGGTGTCCGAGGGCGTCCGTCAATCGCTCGGGTTCTGTGAAATCGAGCGAGGAGTCGCGTTGAGCGGAGAACATTCCGAATCATGGCCCGTCGATCATCACGTTTACGGAGCTCATCGAAGACCGGACATGTCATGCTGAGATATCATGCGCCAGATGCGCCAGCTGATGATCATTTGTGTTGCATTTAGAACGCGCCATGGAGCTCGGACTTGCATTTCTGCTGACCCAGGCTGTGGGCCATTTGCTGATCATCACCAGATCGTGGCCATGGTCCCAACTGTCTCCGCCGACGTCGGATTCATCGGGTGCTCCATCCCAAGGTTGGAACAGAACCATGAAACGCGGCTGGACCGGAACTTTCCAGGTCGCAGTTTCGGCGGCTGAGACATGGTGCACTGCTCTGAGTCAAATGCCAGTCTGCCACCAGAAACACAAGGACCAGTCTGCAGGGATAGATTAACAGCAGATATCAGCAACAGTGGAGCATAGACATTTTCAGAGGAAAAGAACCATTCCTCACTGCAATGATTGATATACCCTGACATAGATGTGATGAGGCTTGTGGTCAGGAACGAAGCAGATATAGAACAGTCGATGGCTGGCTTCACTTGTGGCTGCGATTATTTCGCGGGAGCCTTGAGGAGAGAAGGATCGGAAGTCGAGATCTTATGTAACCCATGCTTCCTTCTTTGGGACTGTGGTCATCTTGCTCTTGGCTGGTGAGATCTCCCCCGAGTCATCAGTGGTAGGCATCTTGTAACTGTGTCTCTCGACGTGATGGAAGGCCATGCGGGTGCGAATGTACGGAAGTATCCCCTCATGGACAAGCGGACATCTGCGTATGTCTGCTGGACTTTAAAGCTTCTGGGGTTGCATGGAAATGTCTTACTCCCGGTCACCCCTTTCTCTTTCTACCAACGATGGCTCCCCCGCACATTCCTGGAATCAACATCCCGTTCTTGTACGTCTGTTTCTTGTCCAACTCGTCCTTTATGCTTATTCTCCACGAAGAACCGGCCCGATGGTGAGCCGATCGACCTCGACGGAGGAGAGTCAGTAATGGCTAATACGCGTCGGCAGGTCCTCGGTTACATGTGGACCTACTTCCTCTACGGGGTCCTCGTTGTTCAAGTTTGTTCGTGGACTGCTCACTCCGGCGTGCTCGCGCCTAAATTCATCGTCTCGCAGATATTTACTCTGAGAGTTTTCCCAACGACCGGAAGCTCATGAAAGTTGTGGTCTATTCCATGTTCTTCTTGGAGACCATCTTCACTATCTTTTCTACCATCGCCGCCTGGCAAATGTTCGGCGACGGCTGGGGCGACCCAAACACCCTTCTTTTCCTTCCCTGGTCTTTCATCCCGCTTCCGGAACTGAATGGCATCCGTACGTCTCGGCCTTTTCTCCTGCTCGCCCACTGTTAATCCCCGAACAGTCGCTTCGATGGCGCAGGGCTTCTACGTCTGGCGCATTTGGACTCTGACGAAGAGCATCTGGGTGCCCATTGTCATCAGCATGGTGAGTTGTCTCACCTTCGCCGACGGAGGCCGTGTAGCTGACAGTTATCCAGGTCTCACTGATGCAGATGGCGGCCTCCTTCTATTTCGGTATTGCGGTAATTCTGGTCGCTTCGATCCGTCCCGATTTGATCTAAACAGGTTGTAGGTGACCTTGGGCAACCTGAGCACCCTAAAACTCCTCCAGTCGACAAGCGAAGTGACGGTCGGCATCTTTGGGTTTCACTTGATTCACTCTCTCTCAACGCGCATTTCGACAGATCTGGCTCGTCGGCAGTGGGGTCTGCGATATTCTTATCACCATCGCCTTGGTCACCATTGTATGAGCTGCCCTTTGCCAGCCGATTATTGTGCTGACGGACCGGTCTAGCTCGCCCGTCGCAAGGGAGGCTCGCAGTTCGCGCGGACCTCCGGTGCGCTGAATAAGCTCATCCGGTTCAGTGTCGAGACCGGTCTGATCACCACGACCGGAGCCGTCGTCGACCTCATCCTATGGCTGAGCATGCCCCACTTCAACTGGCATTTCATCTTGTGAGTCGCACGAACGGGCTGTTGTGCCGCGATGGACTGACCAATGGTTGTCCTCAGCTTCTTGACGATCGGTCGCCTATACTCCAATGTGCTCGTGGCAACGCTCAATGCGCGCCCCGTTCTCCAGGGTGGCAGTGTCGTGTCCGCTATGCAAGCACACGCCAACACGTCCATGTTCAACGACGCGACCTCCGACCCAAAGCACAACATCAGCGGTATGAATCCCCGCGTGGGCATGCCCGGTGTTCGGATCACGCACGCGAGCCGCATGGAAGATGATCGGGGAGAAAACATCGTCATGGCTGTAGGTGGATCAGATTCCGCCACTTTCACGTCCTCATCTCCGAGCAGGACTTCCGCAACGGCAACAAGGGTGGCCTGGACAACCGCATGAAACTATCGGACGACGATTACAACAAGGTCCCGGAGTTTTAATCCTGCGCTCTTTCTCGGTCCCTCTGATGGAAAGACCATATGGACTATTTATTCAGTTTGGGTCGTTTACTTATTGTTGTAATTTACTTTAAAATACTGTACATTTAACGTGCACGTTCAAACAACGAATCGGGGACACCCGCTGATTATCTACTCCAACACGAATGCCAGCACATTCAATCAGGCGGACTGTCTTGTCTATTGCACCCTTATTGTTACGATTTCCGGTCTCAAAACAACTGCTCCTCCTGTTCCTCCACCTGATGCCGATTAAGATTATATTGAACTTTTCATAATTCTCCCAAAGAACGCCTTGTCATTAGAGCTGTAATGTCTGTCTATCTCCAGCTTCGATCACCACCGAAGCCTTGGTCTGTGATGCAGGCGAAGTCTCATGGACCAGTTTCCCCTCGGCTCCACCCAATCGCGAGCAAGCCCGGAGCGCATCCGAATGGAACGTAGCCGGGAGACCACCCACGGGCTCCAGCAGAAGAGGCAGCATGCGCGTATGGAACACCCGGTGTGCAACCGACGCACCCTGGTCCACTATCAGTCAGAGGACCTGCATCACAACGGATAGACGCACGAATTGCTGGAAGATCCCACCGACTACAGCGGTCACAGCGTCGCCCTGTACCTTGTACAACCCGACGTCTTTCAAAATCTTCTCTTTGTTCAGAGGCGATCCCTCCTCGAGCATGGAGGCGGCTACTGTTGGTGTCCATCGCATGACACGTCCGAGACCCCATTGGGAGCCGATGTGCTGTCCGAGAAAATACGTGTTCAATACTCGCGATACGATATCTTGCAAGTCATGGCTGGGCTTCAGCTTGGGTGAAGATGCCAAGAGAATGAGCAGGTATGATTCGAGCACGCGCCGACCTGTGTGAGAAACGCAGTGAGCAGACAGTCCAATCCCACGAACAGAGGAGAGAGTATATTTGTGCAGACACATACCCATGAAAGAAAACTGCCCATTATGCCCGTGGAACGCTGCCGGATGACTCGCGTGCGTGAGTATCCTCGCCGACAACTCAGGCGGAAATTTTAGCGGCTCAAACAGCCCATTCAAATGCTCCGAGAACAGCGCGTCTGGTTTCGAGGCCCGGCCGGGCGTCGACGAGCCGCCGGACACCTGCCGCGTCTCTGACCTCGAGCGTGTCGCGGTGATGGTTGACCCCGTCCGACGCGCCGCGGCGCCAGACCCTTCCGCAATGTGCAGGACTCGGTCGCGCGTGGTGGAGGAGCCGACCTCGCGTGGCCGCCGCCTGAGCTCCGCGGCCGCGGGCTTGTACGTAGCAACCCCAACCTGGTCGTCTCGCGGCCGCACATCCGACTTCTCCATCCATCGCACGTCCGGCTCGAGCGCGGCAGGACGGGCATATGACAATACGGGCTCGGTTCGCCTCGTGTGCGGGGGAGCGGGACGTGTTTTGAGTGCGGCTACGCTGTAATGTCTAGCAGCTGGCGGGGAAATGCATATAGCAGGTGTAACGGCGGAAACCGGGACGACGTTACCTGGCACTTGAGAGGAAACGGACTGGACAGATGACTGGGGTTGGCCGACGATTGTACGCCGAATGCAGCGGGCGGACAGTGAGCAAGACATGGCCTCGTCTGCGCGACGGAGAACGGAGGAAAAAAAGAAATGTTCACGTGAGTCAGGTGACGTAAGCGACACTGGTTACGCCTGGGTCTCGACATTAACGTAAATTCTCAGCTTTATACGTTCAACTGTGCTTCGGCCTGAAAACGGGCTTGTAAATAGAGTCATTTGTTGGTTTTCAGTCAATCCAGGGCGATCGCAAGCCATTCGAAAGCAGGGTAGATATGTCATGCTACACAAATATAGAAAGATTATCGTTTGCCGTACTTCGACTTGAGATCCTGGGTCAGTTGCCTCAGCATTGACACAGTGACGACAGCCGGATCGAGCGACACGGTGCTCAAAGTGGGAGATGGTGTTCCCGGTATCGGTGTTCCGTGGGCAGTTCCGTTTCCGTTGATTTGGGGCGGGCTGGCCTGGGATGTCGAGACAGACATCCGTCGTCGTTTGGAGACCGATGAGCTGTTTCCTGATCAGCTCACAGCACTGCAGCGGCAGCCAGAAGACAAACCTGGCATCTTCACTGACACTGACACTCCGCGTTCTCCGTCGCCGGGAGGAAGAGAAGGCGCGAGAAGCCAACTGGAAATGCAGCTCCCGAGCGGCATTTTTGAGGCGTTCGAGGGTGGCCAGACTGTCTTTGGTGCAGACAAAATATGTTGCAGTCGAGTCCAGTACCACCAACTCTCTCAGATGCTCCAGAAATGGGAAGAGGGGAAAATCTGGTTGGCTCAGAACTCAGGGAGACCCCACCGGCGAACAAATACTCACCGCGACCAATATCCCGGTAGGCCCTCACATCAACCCACACAGCATCTGCGCCGTCAGCATCGAGAAGCGGGTTACGGAGCCAGGCGCCAATAGCCGCGAAGGCGGATTCGGTATCCCAGATCTCTGCTGACGGCAACGGAGGCAAAACACGTTGTCCGTGAGACAGGCCAACGAGATCCAAGGCCAGATTCGCCGTTTCGTTGAGGATCTCGACAGCCGAGGAGATCAGTCCCCACTCCGAGGACTCGGCCCACTCCGCGAGGAAGGCGGTGTATACAGAATCACAGAGGTTCTTGAAAACACCTGTCCACCGTTAGTAATGTGATCTGACGAAGAAAAAAAGGAAGGAACCTTGCGCGGTTAGCTCCTGCCCGAGGCGCCCGGTCACATCCACATCCATGTGGGTCAACGCATCACTAAACATGAGATCCAGATCGTCCGACACTGCTGCAACGGGAACGACGCGAAATCCAGTGATGGTGCCCGCGTCGACGAGTTTTTTAGCCTCCAGGAGAGTCAAATATCAGATATCGTCGATAGGAACCTCGACCCACCATCTCCAACATATCATCTTCCAATCCGGATTGCCAAACGAAGAACACCAGACTGGGCACAAAATGCCGGTCCTCGGGCAAAGCGCTGACGAGATCCCGCAACCGAGAGCAGTCGTCGAGGACGAGATACTTGCGATCAAGTTCGTCATTCACCCCGCCCAGGGGAGTGCACTCGAAAACGACCAATCCGGGATATCCCTTGCCTGGCGCGATCACTGGGATGGCCAGAACAGTCTCATTCACCCAGCTCGAATCGGCTTTCTCGACATCGAATTTTGTCTGAGCCCAGATCGCTGTCGCATCAACCTCGGGGTTAAGTGACAACCATATGTGCCATTGACTTTTGAGCTTGAGCGCCTTGCGTATGATCTGGAGAAAAGAGCCCGGTGCCCAGCGACGGTCGTGCTCTGCCTTGTTCTAGACCGAGTTGAGACATGGCCGTATCTGCACCACACACACACACCTCCTCAAACCGCGAAAGAAGTTCATCGTCCGTTTTCCGGGGCTGATACGTCCTCTGCCGGCGCCGTTTCGTTGGCGTGACTGACATGGACGCGGAGCTCTCCTCGTCGTCATCCCTGAGAGAGCGCCCGTATCTCCGGCTGCGAATCGTAGCGGAGTAACGCTCGCCTCTCTGGCAGGCCGCGATCCACTCCGCATGGTCCGTCGCTAGTTTCTGCCACCGTTTAAACGACTCGCGCACCAGAAGACCACGCGACTCGAATTCCCGAGCCTGCGTCTCAAGATCAATGTCAGTAGCTTTGCCTTTCCCCTTCCGATCAGGCGGTGAGATCTGCTTCGTTGGAGAGAAGCTAGTTCTCAGCGGTGTCGATGATGGAGTCATCACCAACGGACTGAGCATTCCGGCACTGGGCGCCAGATCCGTCCTGAGCGAAGCAAGCAGACGGTTGCCGGTTTTCATTGGCTGGATGAGTGGCTCGCCCAAGCCTGCAGTCAGATTGAAGAAGCCGGACTGCAAGGGCGGCGCAGTGGGCGTCGACGGCAACGACACGGGCTGCACTTTTTCCAGAGCGGGGGGATTGATTGGGGTAATCGGCCCATTGATTTTGATGGTCAAGGAGGTATCGATTTGGGGTAAGACGGGACCAGAACTATAACTCGCCAGCCCAGTGGATGACACACCAAATATAGGTTTGGCTGGCTGGGGTTGATGGATAGGTTGAGATGGTGCGGCGGGGGCGACGGGGGCGATGGCCTGCGGCTGCATTGGAACAGGGAGTGCTGGCGGCGGCATGTTCGTTAAGTGGCCAAATGACGGTACGAATTCAGGTGCCTTGGGGTTGAGAGGATCAGATGTTGTATTTGTTCCTCCACCTCCGAATGAATTTGTCACTGGAGCAGCACTTGCGGGGGTCGGTAATGTCGAAGTTCCATTTGCCGACGAGAAGGGCGAAGAATTCATCCGTGTCGAGGGAGAACCAAACAGGGATCCGTTCGGACGACTGCTAGAAGCAGCGATCGCAGTGAATGCGTTTCCAGCGCCGATGTTCCCAAAAGCACTCGACCGATTGCCGAAAACATTGCTCGTAGAGGTGATCTTTGTGAAAGCATTCGCAGTCAGAGGCGAGATGCTGGAATTTGGGAAGGCGGATGCAGATGGTGGAAAGCCAGAAGATGAGCTTGCAGTTGGAAATGCGGAAGCTGTCACTGGGGGCAAGAACGTAGAAGTTGAAACCGTTTCAGGAGCCACGGTCAAAGCTTCATCATCCAAGTCTGATTCCATGTCATCCACGTCTTGCTCAGTGACTCCTTCCTCCTCTCCTTCCATAGCCTCCTCCGTTTCATCTTCCACTTCCACTTCCTCTTCCTCTTCTTCCGCCTCATCCACTTGTTCGTCTGCTTCTGATGGCTCTGCTCGAACGATCAAATCCAAGTCTGTATAGCCTTCGCGGAGGTCATCAATTTCCTTCACCGTCCCCGTCCCGAAGATACTGTCCAACAGGCATGCAACCATGAACACCATCGGACGCCCGTCTTCTGTTTCCAGCAGTTTCTCCACTAATTGCTGGAACGTGGCCATGCCCTGGCCCCCGACTTTGAGTTCGCTGCTTCTCGTGATTGTCCCGCTCGCGCTTTGCACGTGCGACCGAAACTGGACGGCCAGTTTATACAGTGGGTGTGCCTGGATTTGCGGTGGGATTTGTTCGGGGCCCTGGTTCCGGATGAATATGAGGCATCTGTAGATCCACATCTCCACTTCACAGGGGAAAGCGTACGCAGGCCCAAATTCGGATTCGTCGCGCAAGTCATTGTACAGCTCTTTCAACGATTGCGTGCAATTCGACAACAGCCCAGTCTCCGTCGGCTTGTCAAAACTCTTGTCATCGCGCATCTTTCGGAAGGCGAGGATATGGAATCGCATGCACCGCTCGATGCATTCCAGCACAACTGGTGAGGCAAGCCGTTGTATCGTCAAATCGGCCCGTATTTGACGCGTTCTGTCCCTGATGAAACTGTGCGTAGCTTCAAAGCCACCACGTGACATCAAATCCTGTAGCATGTAGTCCATTGTTGCCTGGACATCGGTCAGAGCTGTAGGGTGATGAGCGCGGTTGGCACCTTGAGGATCGGAAGCGGTCGCAAGTCAGATGGGGTCACTTTGTCTCCTCGGGCGCGTTCGTACTTTGTCACGGCGTGTGGGTGATCTACGTATCGAGTGCCGGGTAGCTGGATCACAATGAGATTCAGGCCATCACATATGTTTTAGAGAAACACTGACCTGTTCCCAAACCTCGAGATTGAACTCTCGTTCCCTCCGATACCGCTCTCTACGGGAACACATGTGCATACATGTACCAGCCATTGTTATAGGGTTATGGATGTCCCCCTTCTCAGAAGACATTTTGCCCGTACGAACGGCCACTTTGGCCTCCAGTTCCCACAGATGTACAAGCTGCACTCAGGTCAATTACAGGCAGCAAGCGAAACAGGATTAGAAAAGAAAGAATGGGGCGATGTTAAAAGAGCGATATCATCGAGGAAAAGGGGGTGAGGAAGTCTAGGCAGATATACTCACGTCCTTGTAAACTGCTTCCTTTTCCTCCATCGTTTGATTCGCGGGCTCGTCCTCGGGCGCGACGAAAAGCGGCGCAAAAACGGGATCGTCAAGTTCTACGGTATTCTCCAGGTGCTCGTATGGGGAGGCAGGCTTGCTCGAGGTGGGCTTGACTTCATCCGGCTCTGAGTGGTATCCGTTGTTCTTCAGTCCACCTCCGCCCCGACCTTTCCCGTGCCCATGGGATCCTCTTGGCCGACCACCACTACCACTAGACAAGGGCTGATCCATGGCAGACGCGACCCACTGCTTGTTCTTCCCCCCGCGACGCGCTCCGCCGCCGAAGTCGTGAGTGTTGTGCATCGCCCTCGGCCGTGAGTGAGCGTTCACGCAGGAGCGAAGGTAGCACGGACGCGAAAATGAGGGGTTAAAACAGACGCTCTAGTGTCAGAGACCACGACCCGGGCGAAGAAACGGAGAATGAGACGGAGTTGCGGGCGAGACAGGTTCGAGGTGACAACAATAAGATCAAGTGGCGATGCAATTGATGAGATCATTGATCCTCATGCCCCGCGATCGCCAACTTACGAACTGAACATCTCTTGTTGCCCATGGCTATCCCACCGGGGCTCGCTAGCAACTCAGCGGAATACTCCTCCGGAAATATAGGCGATCACGACTGGCTGCCTGCGTATCCAAATGCAGAATTGGATGCAGGCACGCAAAGTAATCTATTCAAGCACTGCACCAATGCATTTGTGTTCCGAGAGGAAAACGTGCTGCTCGGCTACAAGAAGCGCGGGCTAGGTGTGAATAAGTAATCAATCTCCCCAATGACTGAAAAGAAAGGATCAATTCGACTTGACTAGATATAACGGATTCGGTGAGTAGTGTGGCTTCTTTACTTTGGTTCCCACATCTCTGCCCTCGTCCCTGTGCGAAGGTGGGAAGGTAGAGCCGGGGGAAACAGTCGCAGGAGCTGCTGTACGGGAGCTTCAGGTGCCATCATAAAGGTCACTCTCTTGGTGTTTCACAACTCCAACACAACTAGGAGGAAGCCGGCATCGCAGCCCCGCTTGTCCGGGTTGGCACTCTCATCTTCGTCGTCCCAGACCAGAAATGGATGCAAATTGATGTTTTCCGGGCGGATGAGTACAGTGGAGATATCACGGAGTATGGAGTCTACTTGCACGTTCGCAACCCGATCCACTCATTGGGATGTAGGTCAGAGGAAATGCGGCCACAATGGTTCTCTCAAAGCAATCTGCCATTCGACGACATGTGGGCTGCCGACCGATATTGGTTTCCGTTACTTGTTTCAGGGCAACATTTCATCGGACGTCTCGACTTTGACAATGGAGGAGAGGATAATGGGTATATTCTCAGAAGGTGGTGGATTGGGAAGGTGGAGTGAAAGTCTCGTGCGATTTCTACAGATCTAGGCCACGTCAAACGCTACGATTTCTATTTTCCTTCGGCGAGTGCCTTCTTTAGCAAGGCCAAGGCCAAATCCGCGGATCCCCACGAACTCTGGTATCCATATCCGCCGTGGCTAGTTTTGCGTTTGGTTCGATGGAACAGTTTTGAGAGAGTGAGCACTCACCCGTAATTGAAGACAACCGGCACCTTTCCTCGGCCCGCAGTTTCGACCCAGTCCGTCTCGAGTCGGATGCCGCCCTTTCGAGCGGGCCGGAGACCACATCCTTCTTCAATGATGATCGGCTTGAGGTCGTCCAAGACTGGTTCTCGTTCAGCTCTGATTTCTGGAGGCGCCAGTTCGGGGCAGAGAGCGAAGGCGCGTTCGAGAATGTTTTGGGTTGTTTCAGGTCGAGGGATTGGATACCAGTCGTTTTCCACTTTGATTCCTCCGACGATGATCTGCAGGCTTGGCTCAGCTTATTGTCCCCGCGAAAAGCAGGGCACAGACGTCACCGCTGCGGCGTGGAATAATATACGTCCACAATCCGTTCTTGCTGCTGATTGCGCGACCAAATGTGATCCATGGCGCGCGCAGCAGCACAGTTTGGCCGCGGATCGGATAAACGTCTTTGTCCTCGACACCACCCATCGCACGCGCGCCGAGACCAGCACAGACCACCACGGCGTCAGGTGCGGAAACGATCTTGCGTGCGCTGAAGATCCCTCCGCCCCCTTCGATGACCTCCGCGATGTGCTGCACCGTTCCGCGCACAATTGCCCCGCCGGCAGCGAGGAATCGTGATAAGAGATAGTTGAGGTAGACTGGGCTGTCGATTGTAAGCGTGTTGAACGATATTCCTTGGGCGCAGTTCGGCGGAAGTTCCTCGGGTGCAATCATGGTGAACTGTCCGACGATATTAAAACTGGAATTCGAGAATTCCGGCTAAGATCCTACCCACCTCCGGCATCACCGACAGGACCTCAGGGTGAGCGATAGGCTCCGAGAAGTATTCTTGCTCTCTTATCCTCAGGAAACAGCCCTCCGCAGGCCCTCCTGGAGCGGAGAGCTCCCACATCACTTTGAACGTGTCTTGATCCATTTCTGTCAGATCGATAGCACTGATTATCAGTGGAACTTGTCGAGTGTGGGACAAGCAAACTGCGCACTGCGTTGTCGAAGATCGGGACCCGCAAGACTGACATGATGAGCACCCTGATTATTTTTATGGTCCATGCCGGGGATCGGACAAGCAAGCGACTCACGGCCCAGTGGCTAGTGTATTTGATGTTCTTGGTATCACTGACATCGTCCAGAAGAACTGCTGAATGGGAGTTGCGATGACGTACCTGGGGAATATTTCAGCCAGGATAGTGACACTATATCCTCCTTGCTCCTGGATGCGCAATGCTGTTGTCAATCCGACCACACCTAGAAAAAATCGCCCCTATCTATTTAGAGATCCCAAGAACCCATACAAGGAAGGTCAAAACCCGCACCAGCGCCGATGACGACTATTGATTTCGTTTGAGTCATGGTTCGAGTGAGGGACAAAGTGCCGGCGTCGGTTAGTGGGGTGTTATAAAGGACTTTTGCCGCCGGGGAAGCGGAAGATCGTTCGTCAGACTCAGGGACTCTGGCCCCGATCGCTGTAGGCCAACGCTCTCTAGTGAAGGTTGGAAGCCGCGGCCATGAGAACGAAAAGAAAAATCCATCACATCCCATGCCAATGTCAATTGTTGCCAATGCGCTCAATTGGCTCCGTGTACATTGGTCGAATACGCGTCTTCAGGATACACTCTGCATGCATTAGACTAGTGCAGACTAGAAACCCATCGCCTTTAAAGTAGTGGATAGACCAAGCCCTTGGATTTGTTTCTCCGCGTCGTCCGTTGACAACCCTCGTTCTCGCTTCCAAGGCGCCCTTCCTTTCATTATAAGGCGCTATCGCATCGCAAACGGATGCTTTATAGCGCCTTCTCGAGATTCCATCGATAACAAGGAGGGAAACCAACACCCTACTGCTCTCACGAAGCCAATTCTTATCAGGTTGCTTATCGCTTCAAATGGTATCAAATTGAGCTAGAGCGTGAAGCAGCAGTGGATTGACGGGCCTAGAACGATACATAGCTGACTGCAAGTCGACAAACAGGCATTGAGCGACGCCGAAGCACCATCAGCGACTGACGAGCGCATTGGATGATGGCGATAATGAGTTGCTCATCCATGAGGACGAGACAAATGTGCGGGAGAGACTGAAGCAGGATTTCAGCATGTGTCGTAACGAATCATCCGTCTGAACAGCTCTGCACTGAGAAAGAAGACGGCCACCCTTTTGTTCTGTTATAGCATGTCTCATCGCCATTCCACCGTCTAAAGCTTGTTGAGAGACCCATACAGAGCGAGATGAAAGGAGCGAGGAAAGTCCAGGTGGTTGCAGGACTTGTGGAGTACAGTCAATGTCAATGTCAGCGGCGATGAACAGGTGCGAAATTTCTGTCGGCGGAGGCGGCCGAAGAATGGCCAGAAGTTTCATATATAGTTGTCTGAGCGGTGTAGATCCAGCGACGGGGATTCGGTATCACTGTGACTCCTGGGAGTCGATTCACAGACCGTGTCTGAACTTTGAGGCGAGAACTGATTCATGGCTAGACTAACTTTGATGTGAGAGACGAACAGGAGCAGAAACTGATCCAAAAGCCCTGGAATAGTAGACCACAGTGAAGGTACGCTGCGAGTAGATCCAAATAAAGATTGTGCGAGGAAGAGAGGAGAAATCTGATCAAGGAGTTGCAGGTGGCGGTGCGATTTTCGAGACGCGTTTCCTCCCCCTCCATCACTCATGTCTCTCAAAGTGCCCAAAGCGAGCAACGTCCCCATCTTCAAAGATGGTTACAAGCACCTTCAAGGGCTCGATGAAGCCGTTCTCCGAAACATCGAGGCCGTTGTCGAACTTTCTGACCTTGTCCGCACAAGTTTTGGTCCCAACGGTAAAAATTCGATATCTGCTTACCGCACGCGTCCTGACGTCTGTGATTAGGCCGAAACAAGCTCATTGTCAACCACCTGGGGAAACTGTTTGTGACTTCGGATGCGGCTACGATCATCCGCGAGATCGAGGTCGTGCACCCTGCAGCCAAGTTGTTGGTCATGGCCTCGCAAGCTCAGGAATCGGAGATGGGAGACTCGACGAATCTGGTCATCATCCTTGGAGGAGAACTTCTGAAGAAGGCTGAAAATCTCCTGGTGTCTGGGCTCAAACCGGCGGATATCATCCAGGGCTACGAGCTTGCATGTGCAAAGGCTTTGACGGAGCTAGACAGTGCGTAATCGGCGCTTAATTCCAGTCTCAATGCCGATGTGTATTCTTCAAGATCTGTCCACATTCAACCTGCCGACACCCTTGACACCCTCAACTTTGGCTGCTGCACTGAAGCCAGCAATCGCCTCGAAACAATATGGTTACGAAGATCAGTTAGCCAACCTCATAACTGAGGCTGCGCTTGCGATCATGCCGACAAATCCTAAAAACTTCAACGTTGACAACGTCCGAGTGGTCAAAATCATGGGTGGCAGCCTTGGAGCCAGTCGTGTGGTTCAGGGCATGGTATTTCCCAGAGAACCTGAAGGTGTGTTACTGGACGCTTTTTCCCCGAATGATTTTTCAATCAAGATACGTTCAGGCACCGTCAAATCCGCCAAAAGAGCCAAAGTCGCTGTGTTCACTTCGGCTCTTGACAACGCCCAAACAGAGACAAAAGGAACTGTGCTCATAAAAAATGCAGAGGAGATGCTGAACTTTACGACTGGAGAAGAAAAACATCTGGAAATGGTAACTCTTCCTCCCAATTGCGATTTCGCGTTGAGGATTTTATCAGATTATCTCCCAAATCGCGGATTCCGGAGTGTCTGTGATCATTGGCGGGTCATCCATGTCAGATCTTACGCTGCACTACCTGAACCGATATAATATCGCCGTGCTCAAAGTTCTGTCCAAATTCGATCTTCGCCGGCTGTGCCGAGTAATTGGTGCGACGCCATTAGCACGCATGGGTCCCCCTACGCCCGAAGAAATGGGCTACGTCGATATCTTCGAGACGATCGAAATAGGTGGCGATCGTGTCACCGTTCTCCGCCAGCTGATCGATGGCGACGAGGGCTACAACCCAACCAGCAAAGCTGATCCGACCCGGACAGCAACTATTGTGCTACGCGGAGCCACGACGAACCGATTGGATGACCTCGAGCGAGCCATTGACGACGGCGCCAACGTCCTGAAAGGGTTGATCAAGGACGGACGGATGGTCCCTGGAGCTGGCGCCGTCGAGATTGAGCTGGCGAAGCGTATCGAGAACTATGGAGCTGGGCTCAAAGGCCTGCCGCAGCATGGTGTGCGCAAGTTCGCCAATGCACTGGAGTGTGTGCCGCGGACGCTGGCGGAGAATGCTCTTGGTGGTGCTGAGGGTAACGAGGTTGTGAGCAGACTCTGGGCCAAGCACGAGGCCGGCAGCGCCCCCTGGGGTGTCGACGTTGAAGTGCGTCCAATCGCTTACTTGTTTCACTCCAAACTGATAAACATTTGAAGAACGAGACCGATGGCACACTTGACACCGCTGCTCACAAGATCTTCGACTCGCTTGCGTCCAAAGCATGGGCCATACGGCTTGCCACGGAAGCCGCAGTCTCAGTGCTCAATGTCGATAGCATCATCATGAGCAAGCCTGCAGGTGGCCCGAAGATCCCTCAGCAAGCGGGCAATTGGGACAACGATGACTAAGACAAATGTATTACAGCTACTGTATAGAAAGAATTGCTAATATCCTTGTAAGACGCGTCTGCGAATACGCACTGATGATGAATATCACGAGGTCGTCTCACAAATCAGAATCGGGGATTATATCCGATCGTCAGTTTGACATCAACCAAACGCGTCTTCTCTCTCTTCCACCGTCTAACATCATGCCTACCACTGCCATTGCCGACTTTGCTGCGTTCCAGGAGGCGGTATGCCGCTCCAGTTGCGGGGATGTCCTTGACCTGCTCACATTGTTACCTTGATCGCCTAGATTAACAGCGAGACCCCCGTTATCATCGATTTCTGGGCAACTTGGTGTGGACCGTGCAAAATGATCAGCCCTATATTCGAGAAGCTTTCCAACTCTCCGGAAAATGCCGCTCTCAAGTTCTACAAGGTCGACACGGATGCGAATGAGCGCGCCGCGACGGAGGCTGGTGTCCGCGTGGTACGCGCTACACCGGGTTAAGCCATCCCCTGCTCAGTCTGATCGATTCCTGGTAGATGCCGACCTTCATGGTTTTCCATAAGGGAAACAAGATCGCCGAGTCTCCTGGTGCCGTTCCTCAGAAACTCGCTGTGTGTATGCCGACTCTAGCAAGGGGTGCAATCTGACCGTTTCTCAAGGCTTTGATCAAAGAGGGTGTCGCCGCTGCCACAGAATCCGCTACTGCCAAAGAATCCGCTGCTGCCGTTGAGGCGCCTGCCGCCGAATCGTCTGCATGAAAGTGGCTCTAGGTAGTCGCATAGAGCGTCCTCTAAGTAGATAACCGTCGACTGTAACAAATCAATGTATGGAGGTTGTTGTCCGTGAGTGTGACAACTTCGCACCTTGGCGATTGAAGAATCGTCGTAAGTCGGTGTGCAGAATCCATGACCGGGCATGCTGCCAAGTACAATCTTTCGGCTTTTCGGTGAGCAGTCACCAGTGAGTTAGACTAGACCAGGCTTGAACCGGTTGTCAGTTCGCCGGTCGACGGCTGTGCAAACCATTCACGTCACGTGGAAGAAAATTTCTGCTTTCTGAGTCCTGACCATCGCAAGTTCTCAACCGTGCCGCAATGCATCTCATGTATACTCTGGATGAGGCTGGGAACCGTATTTACACACTCAAGGTTTGTTTCAGTCCCTCATTTCGTCTGCAAAAGTTGATCGGTCTTGTAGAAATTGACTGATTCGGGCCGTATCACAAAGTCTGCACATCCCGGTCCGTTCACCTCCTTGTGCACGCTAGCCCGTCCCCTTATCTGTTCTCCCGTGCACTACAGCCCGTTTCTCTCCCGATGACAAATTCTCTCGGCATCGAGTGACCATCAAGAAACGCCATGGTGTGCTGCTCACTCAACAGCCGGCGAGACCTCTGTGATCATGGCTGTCCTCGCAATCTCTATATCTCTGGCGAAGAAGAGCAAATGATGCGCGAGGGATCAGTCATGCGTATGTGCTTCCGACCAGCAAGCATACCGTGTCCCTCTTCGGTGTCAGGCCGCTCGTCCGACGGACCTCTTCGGTCCCCGACCTTATCTATATTTCTAAACGTTGACAATCTATCGACTTATCATGCCTCCCCATCTCGGTCACCCTCTCCAATGATAACCGTTTCTTGTCCCCGCTCTCAAAAGTTTTCGGCAGCCAGCCATTACAATCTTTTGCTATCATGCGGGCTGATGATGGGTACCATCATGGCTCACAGCTCCCGCTGTCCACATCGACGATGATGTGGGTTCCAGTGTTCCCAGCACTTGACAAGGACCCATATCGATATAAAGTTGAAGATCAGGCAATCGGATCCAGCAAGCCAGAGAAATCGATCAAGAATGGGTTTGTGCTGGGCGATCTTCATTGGGAATATCCCTGGTCTGCAGCTGTTTGACTTTTCAGTCCGTTAGCATGTACCAGTGCATTCAATCTTGCTGCTCAGCCCATGTGTCGGCGAGGGTCTATTTAACAAGCCGACACGGTCATAAGTTGTTTGTGCAGAGCAATGGCCAGAGAGCGAGTCAAAGGAAACTTAGCGTGTGTACCAGTATGGCTACGAGTCAACGCCAGTTGTGTCTAAGCAAGTGGTGGTGATTCGATGAGCGACATGATGATGTGTATGTAAGCAAAAAATCTTGTCCACTCTCTCCCAATGCCTGTCGCGTCTGTCTTCCCTCTGCGTCCGACTTTCTGTCAATAACATTTTGAATTAGTGTACCTACCACCGATCAAGCTCCCGCGAAGACCTCATGGGCGGACGACGTGGACGAGGCTGGCAAGTCTCAGTCTACCACGGGATCTCATCCACTCATGTTCTTGATATCTAGAGCAACCCAAGAACGAGGATTCTATCGATGAGAACGGGATCCGAACTACAATTGAGTATACCGTGAACGAGGATGGTAAGAGAGTAAAGGTGAGTGTGTGTGTTGCGAGAGATCGGTGCACAAGCTGATCTCTGTCTGTAGATCATCAGACGCAGCAAGCGCACACTGCAAAAGTCTGTTGTCGACCATGCTGTCGCAGAGCGCTTGAAATGGGCCAAATTCGGACGAGACAAGGGCTCAGCCAAGGGCCCCGATCGAGCTACGACTACTGTTGGAGAGGAAGTCTTCCTGAAAATCAGTGCCGGCAACAAGGTGACGGTCACCTACTCGTATTTTGGCACACACTTGACAATCTTCAGAGTGCCAGCGACGATAAAGTGGAAGAGGAGAGTGCGAAGACAAAACTTACCAAGGCTGGTGCTGGCAAGGTCGTGTGTCGGCTGTGTAAGGGAGAGCACTTTACTGCCAAATGTCCTCACAAGGAGGCTCTGGCTGGTTTGGAGATGGGTAGGGTACAATTCTCAGCTCCTGCTTCTGAAAGCTGACGCTTGCACATCAGATCCCGCTGCTGTCGACGAGTCGGGTGCTGCTGAAGCTTCCGGCCCTGCTCACGGTCTCGCTGGAAACGCTACTGGGAAATACATTCCTCCCAGTCAACGCAACCCGCGTGGACCTGGTGCTCCGGGAGCTCCGGGTGCACCGGGAGGTCGCGACGATCTGCCGACACTCCGTGTCACGAATCTGTCGGAGGACACGCAAGAAAACGATCTCAGGGAGCTCTTTGGTGTCTTCGGTCGGGTCGCACGTGTTTACGTTGGTCGGGATCGCGAGACGGGTGCTGGAAAGGGCTTTGCGTTTGTCAGCTTCGAGGAAAGATCTGTTGCACAGAAGGCGATGGAAAAGGTGAACGGCAGAGGTTATGACAATCTGATCTTGAGCGTCCAGTGGAGTCGTCAGTCCCCATTCCTATTGCCGCACACACAGACGTCTAACTTATAACAGAACCCCGTCCGGAACAGCGATGATCTCCAGCAACATCCTCTTCGCTACGAATTGTACTCCTTCGCATGTGTATTTGACTGTCGTCCCTGTACCTCGAGACCATACTGTTCAGGCAAGAGCATGTGCCATGAAATAGTGCTCCGTTGAATCGCAGCCTCTCGTGTAAAATACCGCTTGGCAACCACCTCCATTTTGTGATGACCTATAGTGATCATTTGAGCATTCAGACCCTCTACGAAGCTTCTTTGATATGTGACTGCGGGTCTCTGTCGAACTTACATGGAGTTTTCTCGCCATATCTCTTCCTCTCTTCTCATAAACACCATAACCGAGCATATACTCGCCTCTGGAACTCAGGATATCGCTACCTTCTGCCCATTTTGACGTGCGAAAAGTACGTGGGAGAGATGGTGTGAATTGAAGCACCCAGGATCTCTCTCGATGTTGTCCACTTGCACTGAGCTTTTCGTGGGTGAATGCTGAGCGCTGAATCCTCACTCGTGGACAATAGGTGTATACAAGTTGGAGTGACAGAGTTGTTGGCAGCAAGTGCCACAGGTTTATGCAACTCGATTCTACAAAGTTCAGCTGGCAAGCTCGTGTCGAGAATGGCCAATATATTGAATGCTATAAGCCTTCTCCCTACGCTGACTGTAGCAACTGATTAGTTTGGGGATACATTGCAAGTTTTGATCACTAACCTTGATCTCCAACTTCCCGGCCAATAGGTCTGCAAGTTCGGACACGGAAGAGTCTGTCGCAGCTGGTGTTACCGACGCTGCTGGTGCCGTGCTCGTCTCCACGACCAGCTCGTCCTCGTCTTGTTCGTTGTCATCGCTATCAAGAACAATCTTCCCTCCCCGAGCCTCAAGCAAGTCTCCAAGCTTGGAAAACACAGGCTGATCCTCCACCTCGTCATCTGCGTATACGATCTTAAGCGCAGGGAGTTTCCCACTTTCGATGGCATCGCACAGGGCCTCGTAATGTGTTTCGGTGAAGTCGTTGGCCGCAACTTTGAGGCTGTGAAGTCTGGGAAACTCTTCCTCAGCGAAGAGCGCGAATAGGGCGTCGGCACCCTCTTCGCCGAGTAGACAGCCAGTGATGTAGAGCGACTCGATATCTCGCGCTTTCCCGATTGCTTCAACCAGTTTCTCCCACCCTCTTGGGCTATCACGCTCGTCCGAATTTGTAATGACGTTGTCGCAGTAGTGGAACATTCGTAGTCGTGTGCACTCTACCAGAGCCGATGCGACCGCAATCGTCCCGTCTTCGTAGAAATCGTTCCGGTTCATCTGGATGATTTCCAAATTGGTATGTGCCCGGATGACTTCTGCCCACACGATCGCCGACGCGTCGCGCATCAGGTTCTGACTTGTGACGAGAACTCGGAGGGGAGAGGTTTTTCCCGCATCTTTGATGTTCTTGGCCAACGTCACCAGCGCCCCAGCGAGTATCTGCCCACCCGTGCCGTCCATACCGAGGTCCGCAAGCTTCACTGTCTCAAGAGAGAGAGATTGAGAAAGGAGTGGAACAAGGAGCTCGACAGAGCGCTGTCCAAATGCGTTATGGCTCAGATCCAAGGTCGTGAGCTGGGAGCATTGGAGAAGGGCGTTACAGATGTGTGGCAAAGCAAGCGGAATCACGTCGATCCCTTGCGATATGAAGATACTAGACAGAAGCGCTGTCTTTTCCATATTTAGCACCATCCTATATGCCTTCGCGATCGCGTACCTTCAATTTTGGCGTCTTTTGAATGAACTCTCCCAGCACCTTCGCGCCTCCGATTCCGAAAGTATTTTTGCGAAGGATCAGCTGCTCGATATCGGCTCCATCTATGTCTTTGAATGTATCTTGCGCCGATTCTTCGCTCTCCAGCCTCAACTGGCGATTGCTGAAATCGACTGTAGTAGTGGGAGACATTTGGGATAGGCTAATGATTAGATCAATGACTGCTACGAGAACTCGAGCTGTCATCGGAAGACACTTCGTAAGTTCTGTCACGAGTCAGTCACACCCCCATGATCTCATCCTCTGCTAAATTGTGAGTAGGCGCCCAGGTGGTCGGCGAACGACACTTCTCCACCCTTGTGCGATAAACCTGACTCCTCGAACTCTGTTATCAGCTGTGGATTCCAATCAGAATCCTCTCAGATGCAAGCCTCGGTCTATATGGCTGTGACTACTATACCACCGCGGTTCCGCTCTGACTCGAGTGTTCCTACCGACCCCTACCGTCTTCTGAAGTCTATGGGCCCCTCTAGGAGCAACCCACTCCCTACGCAGGGAGGAATTGCTCCTCTGAATACGCAGAGCCCTCCCTCTCGGCGCCCACTTTTCACCATGGTCGCAAACCCCAGCATGAAGATGCAGCCGCCGTTTATGAATCCTGAATGCGATCATCTACCCAATATCAACATGCAGTCCCCCTCTCGTCATCCTGCCTCCAAACCGCCCGACCGTCTGCTGGAATCTAAGCCCATTCTGCTGCCGCCTAAACCCAATGTGCGCTTGTCCCGGGTTGCTTGCGGTTCGCAACGGAACGACTAAAGTCGTCACTCAGATGGATGTGGTCGCGCTCGACGATCAGGGTAAAGGTGAAAGCAGGAGTCGTCTGTTGGGTCTGACCACGAAGGTGGGCAGATATAGTCATGCATCTTTGTTGCTCGTAGCTCATATGACCGTGTCAGTTCCTTCCAACTCGAGCACCCCTTGGAGCACCAATATGTTTGAATTTCTTGCGGAAGTACTGTCCGTTCAGGAGCCGGTGCCTCCGAGTTCATGTCTTGTTTCTACGTGAGGGCACTGGAGAAACTGAGGAAGTGTGTGTCAATGGGCTATCTGGAAGATGTCGAGGTGCTGGTGAAAATGCTGGAAACCAGGGCTGTACCAGAAGACATCTGAAATTAGAGGTGAGTTCGTCTTGAACCTCTCCGCATTCAAGATGTCGATCAAAACAGGAAATCATATCTTCACGGGCGGGCTCGAACGAAGCCGGAGAACGGCTGGAACCAATGCACACTGTTGATATCCAGGTACTGGTAAATTCCACCATCGTCTTTCATTGTCGCTGAGACATGTACCCAGCAGCCTGCACCTCCCTGCCCGGAGGAAGACCTACCGAGCACCAGCAAGCCTGTAGTTCGGTTCCCGGCTCCGGCTCAATCGAATTGGAGTCATGAAAGTCAATCTACGCCAGCCGCGGTGTTCGACCACAACAACTCGTTTCACGACCAGGACACGGATTTATGGGGTCAGAAAGGACAAGAACCAGCGGGGAGTGATTCGGAGGGGGAGAGCCATAGCAATGACACCAAAGCAGTGACATCTTCCGTAAGCATGCGTCCTTTTATTTCGCGTTAGTGTTACTTATCGTCAAGCAACAGCGGGAGACATCCATGTCCTCATCTATCTGCCGAAACTGGTCTCGCACCGGCGGCTGCGTATTTGGGCCTCAGTGCAATTTCGCGCATGTGACACCAACCCAATCACTGCCAATTCGCCGTCCTCTGCCTGCAGCCAAAGAAGTCTGCCGTAAATGGCTCCGGAACGTATGCAATCGAGGCTCAAACTGTCCATATATCCACGAAGATGTCAAGTACGACGATCCAGAACCTCCACCGGCGCTGCCTCCGGAACCGCCCATCACAGTGATCTTGCACGACCACACAAAAGTCAAGATCGGACCGGGATTTGAGGTGTCTGATGTCGCAAGTAGCGAGGAGACTGCATGGCTGATTCTCGGGAACGTGCCAAATGGGATCCTGTTGGAGGACAGAGAGATACAGAGACTGGTGCAAGGGTTCGGAGAAGTCCTGGATGTCGTTCCTCTATCTAGCAAAGACAAAAAGGAGGGGTCTGCCAAAGTGCGGTTCGCCAGTCACTCTGCAGCGCAACAGGCAACCCGGGCTCTGGACGGCAAGGTTTTGTCTGGCAAAACTCGGCTTAGTGCGCAGATTGCCGTGAACTCAAGGACCGGGATGGCTACGATGCAGGACCGGACCATCCGACTGGTTTGGGAGATTCCGCACAAGACAGCGTATTGTGGATATTCCGACTATATGCGGGTCGAGCGGGCTCTAGCATCGGCCCGAGCAAAGCCGTTCGGTGATAACTATGTCTATGCGGCGAACCACATCGGGCTGCCTTCGTTAGGCGCGTTTACGCTCAAAATCACCAACATCCCACCTGATGCGACGGAGAAGATGATGGCTCGGTTCGGGAATCCGGATGAAGTCGTTTGGGCGCGCGCCAATTACTCTGCCCTCCAGCCAGCGGTCGAAGGGATCAAGCACTTGCTCCAGACAACAAGCGCCGGTTTCCTAGAGCTTGACGTCCAGACTGCTCCCTTTTCGCATGGGGCTGTCAAAGCTTGGGCCGTCTACGAGAGTCGCGCCGCAGCTCGAATCGCAGCTGGATTGCTGCACAATCGGAAACCCAGGTGCATCGGCAGATCCCGGCTGTCGGTGAAGCACGTGCAAACATTGATATACTCATTGGCCACTGTGCAGTACGACCGGGATGCCCGACTCATCGATGCGTTGAGGGATGAAGCGCATCGGGCCGGAATGGGCAGCTCGGCTGTCGTGACTCGACGGAATGTGTCGACGGCGCTTGTCCGCCTGTCGGCTCAGTCCACACAGGATCTCGGCATGCTCAAAGCCGAGTTCGAACGGATTCTCAGGGGTGATATCCTCAGAGTGGACGGCGTGTCTGTCTGGAACGCCTACTTCTCAAGACCAGACGGGATGCAATTCACTCGAATGATCTCAGCCAGAACAGGTTCGCGGATCGTATCTGATCCGATCCGGCGCTGCATCAAGCTGTTTGGGACCATGTACCAGCGAGCATTGGCGCGGAAGCACCTCCTTCAGAAGCTGCATGAGGTCCAAGCCCAGCGGGTCGACTTGATCCGAGCCGAAAATCGCGTGATCAGCGCGTTTATTACGTCTCAACTGAGCGGGCTGGCCCGGCGGTTTGGCCCCGAGAATGTTGTAGTGGATATCCGAGACGGCAAGATCCTGTTCCGGGGTGGCGAGGAAATTTATCGTGCGGGGGTCGAGGCTGTTCACGCGGCTCAACAGTCTGTTTTGGGGCACGAGGTGGCCAATACCACGTCGTGCCCGGTTTGCTTCAACGCAGTGGTGTCACCCATCACGCTCTCTCGCTGTGGACATGCCTACTGCAGCATCTGCTTCTCCCAGTACATTCTCGCGTCGATCGAGAACCGGAGATTTCCCCTCACGTGCCTGGGTGGAGACGCGAAATGCACTGAGCTGATACCGCTCTCGGCTGTGCGGTCTGTGCTGGATCAGAAAGACTTCAACTCGGTCGTCGAGGTGGCACTCTCCTCCTTTGTCCACAGCCACGCCAAGGAGCTCCACTACTGCCCTTCACCCGACTGCCAGCAGATCTACCGCACGGGGCCCAAGGGGACCGTCGTGCACTGTCCCTCGTGTCTGCTGCGGATCTGCTCCTTCTGCCACACAGAAGCGCACGACGGGATCGTGTGCCAGGACAGCTGGCAGGACACTGATAAGCTTTTTGCGAGCTGGATCAAAGGCCACGACGTGAAGAAATGCGCTGGGTGCGGCATCCCCATCGAGCGTGAGGAGGGCTGCCACCATGTCACGTGCACGCAGTGTCACACACATATGTGTTGGGTCTGTAGCAAGACGTTTCCGGAGGGAGATGGGATTTATGCACACATGCGTGCGGAGCATGGTGGCATTGGCTTGTAGGTGTACTGTATGTGTATGTCCTGCCGTGTATATATACGTGTTGCCAAGTGCTTGAGATTAATTATATATTCCATGAACGTTACTATATTCGCCTAGTCGACAGATACAACACAATAAGATAAAATATCACTGCTGATACTCGTACACAACAAATCTCTCATACGGCAACTTGGGAGGATGCCCTTGACGGGGCAGAGAGTCCGGCAACTCGGGCCTGCTGGCCAAGAAAGGAACGTGGTCGCCCTTCTGGTCCCTGTAGCCATCCTCCGGATATTCTTGGAGCTCCGTCGGGTATGCGACATTGGCGGGTGCATAAACGATGTACCCATCCATCGTCAGGTGGTCGCCCCGCCGATTCCAGAATCCCACGCGTCTCCGCGCGCGCCACGTTGGTGGCGGCGTCCGCTGCACCGGGACCCCGAAGACAGGATGTCGGGGTGGGTCTTGCGGGGGTTCCGGGAGCGGATTCGAGCGGGGCGGAGTGACACTCCCGTGTCGAGGCGGGGACGTGCTGCTACTCGCCGCAGCGAGGCTACTTCTATTGGGGCTTGGGCTCGCGCCCATGCCCGAGGTCGAAATCTTATGCTTGTGTCTCTTCTTCGGGGTGCGGACACTGCCGCCCTCGGGAATCACATCTAACGTCGCAGATGGCCCAAGCGGTCTGATCGGTAACCTCTGCGTCGCAGGAATAATTAACGGGCTGAGCAATCCAGCGCCAGGTTCGTCGGACAATTGAGACGCCCCGCTCATGCTGTGACCATCACCAGACCGACCCAGACTATTGCTGGCGAAATGGCTGCTGCCCCCGAAATTCGCAGGCAGAGTCGCCGTGCGCGAAAGCGAGTTGGTGCTGAGCCGGTCCATCTGCCTCGTCAGATGCGGGACAGACGGCGTTGGAACAGGCGTGGGAACAGACGGTGTGGGAACAGACCCTCCTGGGGGCACGGAGGGAATCGGCACAGAAGAATTAGGGACAGAGGGAATCGGCACAGAGGGAGTCGGAAAAGACGGGACAGGGACAGAAGGGACCGGAACAGAGTTATTGGGGACAGAGGGGATGGGGACAGTGGATTTTGGCACGGATTGAGACAATGCTGGCCCATAGAGAGGTGGGCCATTGCCTCGGGTGCGGTAGTGCTCTGGAGTGCGCACAATGTTCGACGAAAACGTCGGCTGGAACTCCCGAGACGGCGGCGGCTCCGAGTTTCGCTGCAGTGTCCTCGGTCGATTTGGGGTTGTGATAGCAGAATCTGACGCATTGCGCGCCGGTGGTGATATCCGGGGCTGTGGTGTAGGTGCTTGACCCGGCATCTCTCGGCCGGGAGACACATACATCGGTGGGGGCATTTGGCCGGAGGGGGCGTTAGCGTTGAGACCTGCAGGCGCGATTGATGGCGGCGGCGGCGATCGAACAGGTGATCGAGCCCGAGCAGCATTGATGACATCTGTGGGCAGTGTGGTAGCATCCTCTGGCCCCAGCCCTCGGGGATTCCACACCCAAGGAGTGGCGGCCATCGCACCTTCGTCGTTCTTGGGGCCGAAAAGCTCGTCTCTGGGTCAAATGTGATCAAACAGCACTCCCCCTCCCTCGCAGTAGAGCGACATACCTCGGGACCATGTTTTCCAACCCCAACGGATTATCCGAAAGCTTCGACGCCATATACGCCGCACTAGGCGCGCGGGGGACACGCTTGTACGGATTGTAGCTTCCCGCGGCAGCAATTTGCGCCTGTTGCACCTGCCACTCCGCCGCGCGCTGCTCAGCCCACCCTGGCCCGGGGACCCAGTCCACCGCATAGTTCTGGGGCTGCTGTCGGCGGGACGAGGACGCGGCAGTCACGGCGGCGGCCGCAGACGAGGCTGCGTTCCATCGGCTCGCGTTGAAGGCGGGGTTGACCACCCACGTCCCGTTTCTCCAGGCCTGCGCGTTGACTTGCATGTTGGGCGGCTGGGGAGGGGGAGCACCAGCGAAGGGCCGCTGGGGGAAGTTCGCAGGGATGTAGCTGCGCTGCATCATGGGGTATGGGTACGCCATCGGCAGCAGCCAAGATGTCTAGAGAGAGATCGGTCGGGTCGGGTAGAGATTGTATATTTAACTCACGTACCAAGAACGCGAGATATGAGGCGCTGAGCTTTCTCTCTTGAGTGGATGTGGTTGTGTGGGCACTCAAAATAGCCAAACAATGGAGGGCGGAAGCAAATCTCAGCCGCAATCCGAGGTCTAAAGGGGATCGGAGGCGGGATGGAATTCGAGGAACCAGACGAGGTGAGTATTGAGAATGCGGAAGGTTGTTCCCTTCTTATTCTCGGGATCCTACGAGCCTGGGCCACTTGGCCGTTCAACGACAAGTCTGGCACCGCTTATAATGTCACACCGTCACTGCACCCTCCACTTTTATGAACTCTTTCATGAGACACCACTTGTCCTCGTTCTGGGATTTCCCACCTTGTTTTCTGTGATCCTACATTTCTCATGGGCTCTGGATGGGCTCTGTTTTGCCAGATGATTCTGAAGTCTAAGCCCCGAGGGTCACATAATATCGCGACCGCGTGTGCTCGGATTCGCACTCACTGCGGAACCGGGCGGTTCCCGACTGCTATGTAAACAGCACGACATACACTGCCTTGCCTGATCATCCTCGTGTCTGCTGTCTCGTCATCTGCACCGCGCTCCCTGCGCCAATCAGGCTGGCCTCGGTAGGCGTGCCCTGATACAGGTCATACCAGTACGAATCTCCGGACCGGGACACCAGTCCACCATCGCGCTCGTATACTATATCCAAGTAGCTCATTCGCCCGGGACGGTCTACCCCCACGCAGACTTTGCTACCCTAGGCTAAATTCTGTTGGGACGCTTGCTCATACGTATTGGCACGGTCTGCTCTTGCTTCGGCCTACGTTTTGCGCGTAGTTCGCCGATGGTATGTTTTTGATACAGGTCCCGAAGTGTGGATACAAATGCCCATTCCGGACCGAGGAGGCATCACAGTGACACCATAGATGACACTTTCAAGTCCTCGACCACACCGAAGTTACAATTTACAACAGAGCTACTGTACAACACAAGTCCTTTGAGTGATTATCCGAGTTCCTTGCTGGGACAACAAAAGCTACCAACGCGGGCTCCTCTTTCTGAGCAGTCTATCCGGGATACGGCTTCGATACAAGTCCATAGGATGTAATGCGATGCTGTTCGATGATTGCTCGGACTGCTGATAGTAGTTCGGGTATCTGTTTGCAGTCAGCGACATGACATGGAGCTATGAGCCTCGCACCGTGCGAGATCGCTTGTTTCTATCGGCCAACGTTCACGTCTGAATAGCATTGATTCACAGGGTTTCAGATGCTCGGAATTTCACAGCAACTGACAGAGATTTGTTCGCCGGATTTCTAGCAAGAATAGTGCGCAAGGGAAAGAATAGGATGCTCTGGATCCTGATCAGATCCGCGGAATGTCAGATACGATTCCCACCCACGGATGCAAAGAACAGGCACTGAAACAGGGAGTAGAGCCATCGAGATAAGGCGAGGACAAGACGGCTGGTGTCTGCAGATATGAAGGATGCAGCTGCATGTAGTGTCAGGTGCAGTTCATAACTCAGATAACTGGTCGTACTCGGGGTAATCCACGACAGAATCCAGTCACGATAAGGAGTAGTCTGGGTCAATCGATTGAGAGTGCCATTCACATGCATAAGAGTTTCGAGTGTGGTGTTCGATAGTTGATGTAGTGTGGTCGACAGTCCTGAAGCCGAACGTTCAACATCCTTCTGAGCGGCGAGCACAGACTTGGCCTGCTCGATTGATGTGTTCATGAGATCGGCATTCTCGACGATGCTCCCCGAGAGAATCGCGAGCCTCTGCGGGGGGTCGTCAGAGCCAGAAGTGTCGCAGCTTGAGAAGGATCACTTGATGCATATCCACAAATTGGACGACCAGATTGGACCACTCGTGCTGAGCAAATGCCTGAGGGAAAGTCTAGGGAGATGATTTGTTTCACCGCGAAGTCACATACGACTGAAGCCGAGACTTGGACACTCTGATCTCGAAATAGAGCAAGCGCAGCTTGCATATGATCGGTTAACGAACTCTCAAGTGCAGGAAACACTTGGTGCAGAGATTGTACGTGCTAGTTCGCAACAGCTCAGACATGTTACCCGCACCCTCTGAGACTATGAACGCACCTCTCGCATTATCGTTTTGAGCTCGATGCGCATGTGCTGCACAAGTTCCGACGCATCTGTGTGTGCCGAGGTACGATACATCGCAAGCTCAGCAAACGCCTAGGATACAGCATAAAAAAATAGATCAAGCACCAAGATAGAGAATGCGCACAGACTGCAACTCTGCCTGTATGCGGGCCTGAGTCGTGCGTATATGCGCCTCTACCCCATCAGAGGTCGATTTCAGAGAGAATACAAGATCACCCAAGTCCTGTCGGAGGATTGCAGCAGAATCACCGGCGAAGCATCATTCACCGACCTCGGCTTGAGCTTCCCACTGCTGTCTGTGACTTGCTTCCGACCGCTCTTTGGCAAGCAAGATCTCCATCAACGCATCCGACTTGAGAGTGATGTTTCTATAGATACTTTTGGCAGTGTCTGTAGCGTCAATGGACGTGAGACGCTGATAAGATGCGATAATGAATCATACCTATATCGTTCCAGCGACGGTAAGCAAAGCACAGCTGGGCTACGAAGGTCTCGGTGCCGATAATTGAAGGAGGATAAATCATCCGCACGAATTCTCTGCAAATGCCCAGAATAGCTCGCCCAGTGCTGCGCGCTCCTCCCCAAAGCCCTGCATTCAGTAGTCAGCCGCGCTTTCCCGAATGAAAGCGGTGATAATGAGATCATACTCGACACATTTCCCATGCGAGATCTTGTGGGACACCCGCGCGGAGTCCACCGAGTACGTGGCGCACTCCAAGGGAATCGAAGAGTGTTCCGCTGTTTCCAGTTCGCAGATTGTCATCGAGATGGCCGCTGCCGGATGTGTTTCAGGACTGTCGCATGGCCGATCACCGGGGAGCACGCACCCCGGACCCTCTCGTCCATATTGTGCTCTAGGTCTCCGCACTGTGTGCGGATCTTCGATGCCACACGGCCGAAACAGTCCGGTCGCTGGGCGTACCGCTCCAGAGCATCTGCACGCGTGTTGATATCATCGGTGCACGCGAGAGAGGGGGATGGATGGTACCGTGATCATGCAAGAGACCCGTGACTTCAGACGCGAGCGCGTGGTCTGCGACTGTGAGGTGTCTCAAACGCGGGGAGGACATCAAAGCCAAGCGAGCGCACTGCCGCTGTTCTCAGCAATGTTCGTTGGCACCCAACTTCGTGGCCAGAGTACCGCCACGCAGGAAGTGACGCAAAGGTGGATTAGTAAACACCGTCTGGTCGTCATGGATCTCAGACGGTGGAGGGAGTAGATGAGATGACAGTCGACGCGTTTGATCCGTGGCGGAGATCAAAGAGATGGGAGGAGTGTAGAGGTCCGAACGCGATTTAATTGGGCCGAGTCTGGCCGAGTTGACTACGATGATTAGAGTTCGATGGCAAGGTAAGTACGCGGTGGGTTATAAGCTATTTACAGGGGATACTATCTGTACAACAACTAGTGAGACAATATGGTAGTACTACAGTGGGAGATGATGGGATGCTATGCAGGATTAAGATGCTCAAATGTCCGTCCAAGTAAGTTAGTTAAATATAGTTCGTGAGGAGATCATGCGTGGCGGTCTCGTCGTGGGTTGGTGCCAGCCTGGATCTGTTGCTCCCAGATTGCGGGCCCTTCGTTCGGAATCCAGTCTCCGGTGCGCGCATCGCGCTCAAAGTCGCCGTCCTTGTAACCGTACCTCGTCTGCAGCAGCTTCAGCAGCGGCTTCCGCAGAGCCGGATCCATGCGGACAGTCTCGCCGGGGTTGTAGCTGCCCACGTGATGCCGAGCAAGACTCTCCTCGAACAGCGCCTCTTCGAACGTGCAGCCACAGTTGAGGTAGCCCGCTGGTGCCATGCGCGGAGGGTACACTCGACGTTCCCGACGGGAGTCGTGCCAAGCACAGAGAGCGTTCCCGGCTCGATTGACGGAGCAGAACTGACTGATCCGCGCATTCGTCCGCGCTCGCCATGAGGCCTGGAAAGCGGCAGAAGGCGCTGGAGAGCTGTTGGCTGGTGGAGAGCCGGAAGACCGCTGAGACACTCGAGATTCAAGGGTGTAGATTTGGCTGCGTTGGCGCTCGACCACTCGCTCAAGGTCCCGGACTCGTTTCCAAAGGTTCCCATTCTCGATGTCCTTGGGGTGTGGAGATGAGTGGGAGGCGTCGATTGTCGTCGCAGGATAACCTCTGAAGGACTCGCGAACATCTGCCGTGTAAGATGGAGACCCTGGAGAGATGGATTCCGGGGAGCTGCCATAAGAGTATCCAGAGGTGTCCAAGAACGGGGTGCTCGTGCTGGGCGCATAGCCAGACTGCGCAGGGAGCAGGGAAGACTGTGGCTGATTCCATCCCATGGCGTTTGGAAGGAGCGCCATATTGCTCGCGGGTAGCGGTACTTCACCCATGGCTGCGCTTAAGCTCGACGTGCCGCTTGAGCCTGATGAACGGGATGACCGGTGATCAGACGTGTCAGGACCAGGATACTGATGATACGAATCAGCTCAAGTGCGTCAATGACACGTGAAAATGCGGCTTACAGGCATTGAGGGGTACCCCGAGTACGCGAATTGCTGGTTCTCGTCGGATGTACGACGGCGGGAGGAGGACGAGGAGGAAGAGGAAGAGTTCCAGAAAGCAGGAGCAGTGGCCATGTCTAGAATATCGTCTATGCGCAAGATGTCGTCTATGCGTGAGCTGTGGTAGCGCGGAGGCTGGATTGGGTAGGGTCGAATGCGTCTAGAACTATTAGTGGATGTCGTATCGGAGTGTCGTCGGTGATAAGCCAGAAGAGAAGGGGACGATGAAGAAAAGAGATGAGGGAGAGGCACGACTGTGATATTATCGGTAGCATGAGGGTTATTATATTCCGTCCGTCCGAGCGGTTGATCTTGAGAATCGTTAGACATTGCAGTGCAGATCACTCTAGGTCGTTGAAGAGCCTTGAGATCATTGCGACAACGCGCCGGCAGGGCTTTAAAACACTGTTGCATAACCTGGGAGATGGATGAGAGCAGAGCGTTGCTAACTAGCAATGAGATGCGACGGGCTGTACACCGTACACGATGGTCGCTTCCTGCCACGCAACCGAGAGACGACCAACCTGATCGATTGATCCCACGGATAGGTATTTTTTTGCAGATCCCGCTGTCAGATGCCTGGGAAAATCTTTGTTGTGTGCATGAGCATCAGCCGCATCACCCCGTGCAGTCCACCTGACGACAACTGATGCGCGAATCAGCCCTGGCGGGACAGATCTTCAGGGCAGAATCTGGGGCAGGGACGTGTCCAGAGAACGATACTTGTCCAAGTCTTCAAGCTTCGGTTCTGAAGCCACCAAAGACTGCACTATTGTTGCGTCCATCCCTCGCCTGATCCTTCCTCTTTGAACATGGCAACCAGCGGTCACCAGCTCCGTTTCATCCATTTCGAAGTTGATTTCTGCGGCAAGATTTGGGAGAGCGTCAATTTCTGACCGGCATTGACGGATGCGAGCATTTCGATGGATGATCAGCGCATCGGAAGATGCGAGGTCTGCCTTGACGGATATTGCATGGAGGAAGGCGGAGGTGGACGTTGATTTCTCAGGCTCTTTGGAGTACACCAGAGCTTCTTTGAAGTCAGACTACGGTTCAGTCGTCTTACAGGCAGATTGGATGGAGCTATAGCCCAAGATGCCGTCCCGTTTACTGATCCATCCGTTTCCAAGGATGGCTGATGTCTTGTCTGATGTCTTTGGCTGTTCGGACATGCACTTCTTTGTTAAATCTTTGTTCACAACTGGAGAGAGCTCAAGAACTCAGATGGATGATCACGGATGGCGAGCGACTGGTGACCGCCCCGATGGACGGGAGACATGTCCGTTCTTTGTGAAAGACGTTACACAAGGCTATGCAGGCAGCGACTGCCCGAAAGTGATCTGGAGCGGGATGCGAACAGAGTGAGGAGGAACAGCGCCCTCGATGTTGTCCAGAGATTCAGGACTTCGGCTCTTGTATTTTGTCGTGCTTGACAACATCGCACCAGGCTTTGCCGGTGGGTAGCTGGGAGCTGAGAAAGCAGAGACAGTCATGGTGAGAACGACATTGCGTGTCGATCAAGACTTGCCTCAGGTCCTTCGGGACCGCTACATCACCAGTGGCCAGATCAATGTTGAGCACCCGAGTTACTTCTACTGCAGGTATGTTGGGGCATCTGTGATCCTCGTCGCATCAGAGATACGAGCTGAAGTCATCGAGCTTACATCCGGAACAAGCGTGGAACTGGCGTGCAATGAACTGACGGCCCGAATGCACCTCTTTGGGGGGTGCAGATGTACTGCATGATTTCACTGATACGACACTCCTTGGGTAGGTCGTGCGTGCTTCCATGGCTCATGACAGTCGGCTTGAACAAGGACTTGCCAAGAGCTAATGACACGGTGGACAAAGAAAATCAGAGACGACGATTCAAGTTCAAAGAAGGGCAAGTGTTCCAGAGTCACATGACTGTACTTCGACTGTGCTTCGGATTCGGAATCTCAAAGCCAAGCCGAGCAAATGAGCCGAATGGCAAAAGACTGAGATACAGTACATACAGAAGTGTGTAAGCCGGTATTCCAAGTCGTCAACCGATTCGATTCACCACTGCCATTTCCCAACCGAAACGTTCGCTACTGATGCACGTGCTTGATGAGACGCGCTTTCTCGAATCAGACCATAAATTGCCTGTCAATCCATCGATCATAAAGTTCTTTCCCTCCTTCCACTTTCTTCTCGCTTTTTCAAAAATGGTCTTCAAGGTAGCTGGTAAGTATATCAGGCGACTGAATATGGAAGTCTCTTATGCTATCCTGCAGATGTCTCCCTCGCTGCGTTCGGTCGCAAAGAAATCGAAATCGCAGAGGTCACTTGGTTTTTTTCTCGACCCTGAAGGTCTGGTGTTTACTCTATATGCAGAACGAGATGCCTGGTCTCATTTACCTGAGGAAAAAGGTATGTTCACCGTCTCTCATCGTTTCGATCGGTTGTTGACACCCCTGGTCAGTATGGACCTTCGCAGCCTTTGAAGGGTGCTCGTATCGCCGGATGTCTTCACATGTACCAGTTTCAGACGATTTGTTTGGATATGTTCTCATCCTCGATCCAGGACCATCCAAACCGCCGTCCTTATTGAGACTTTGACCATCCTCGGCGCTGAGGTCACCTGGTCGTCTTGCGTACGTCGCTGATCGAGTTCCGACTTGATTCAAGTCTGACTAGTTTTCTAGAACATTTTCTCGACTCAGGACCACGCTGCCGCGGCGTGAGTTTGTTTTAGAATGTCTCGTGATCGATGTGATCTCACAAGTCCTCAGTATCGCTGCGACCGGCGTCCCCGTCTTCGCTTGGAAGGGCGAGACAGAGGAAGAGTACAACTGGTGCATCGAGCAGACCATCGCTGGCTTTGCTGGTGGACAACCCCTCAACATGATCCTTGACGATGGAGGTGATCTTACCACCATCGTTCACCAGAAATACCCCCAATACCTTGCTGGTGTGTTGAACGTTGCCCATCTTCTTCGACATCGCTAATTTCTCCCTAGGTATCAACGGTGTCTCTGAGGAAACCACCACCGGTGTTCACCACCTCTACAAGGCTTTCCGTGACGGCACCTTGAAGATCCCCGCCATCAATGTCAACGACTCGGTCACCAAGTCCAAGTTCGACAACTACTACGGATGCCGTGAATCTCTCGTCGATGGTATCAAGCGTGCCACCGACGTCATGCTCGCTGGAAAGGTTGCTGTCGTTGCTGGCTTCGGAGACGTTGGCAAGGGTGTACGTGGTCTCACAGAGTTGTTTTATTATCTAACATGGTGTCTCCAGTGTGCCGAGTCGCTGCGCTCTTACGGAGCCCGTGTGCTCATCACAGAAATCGACCCCATCAACGCTCTGCAGGCTGCCATGGCTGGCTACGAGGTCACCACAATGGAGGATGCTGCTCCCCGTTCCAATGTCTTCGTCACCACCACTGGTAACCGGGACATCATCACTGCTAAGCACTTCCTTGAGATGCCCGAGGATGCCATCGTTTGCAAGTATGTGTTTATCTGACCGTCTTAGGCACCGCCGCTGACAAAAGCATCAGTATCGGCCACTTTGACGTCGAGATCGATGTCGCCTGGCTGAAGGCTAACGCTGTGTCTGCTTCCAACGTCAAGCCCCAGGTCGACCGCTTCACCATGGCCTCTGGTCGTCACATCATCCTCCTTGCTGAGGGCCGTCTTGTCAACTTGGGGTGCGTGTATGCGACACGCCATAGAATATCTTGCTCACCACAGATTTCAGATGCGCCACCGGACACCCGTCCTTCGTTATGTCTTGTTCGTTCGCCAACCAGGTTCTGGCTCAGATCGCTCTCTGGACCACTCCGGAGAAGTTCCCTCTCGGTGTGCACATGCTTCCCAAGGAGCTCGATGAGGAAGTCGCCCGGGCTCACCTTGCCCAACTCAATGTCAAGCTCACGGTTCTCTCCGAGACCCAAGCCTCGTACCTTGACCTGCCGGTCAACGGTCCCTACAAGGCCAACCACTACCGGTACTAGAAGGCTGTTGTGCTGTGTTTGAGATGGCCTCAACGAGCCCTCGCCAACCAACGGGATCTTCAACGTCCTACATAGCTTATATATCGTGGATGTCGTGTTTTGTTCCGTGGAGACTTCAAAAGTCTAGAGGCAGGGAGTTCCTTCGTGGAGTAGGATGGAGTGATGCGTGCTGATGGAAAGGGGACTGGAGTTGTTTGCAGTGTACTTTGTATTCGTAGCATAAGTAGGCCTCAACGCGCCTTTGTTGTGTAACTTGAACAGACTTGAACGCGGTCGGTGAAGATCACTATTCAATTTCGAGCTGATCTGCGAGGTGATTTCTGGCCATTTTATCGAGATCAACAATCCGATGGCATCTTGACATGAGCGGTCGGGATGGCATTGCCTCCACCTCTTTCGCAACAGCCCGCTCATGATGGCACATGAAGTCTCTGCACTGGGGCCAATCGATCCAGCATCGGTGCCCCAGGAACACGATGAAGAAGAGAAACATGCGCCCTGGATCGTCCGCAAACTCATCGGCGTGAGTACATAGAGAGGGAGTCTCACCTGGGGAGGCTACGAATTGACGGGCGCATCTAGTCAATGACCGGGCGCCTCGTCATGACTGGCTACGAGTCCCTTCGTGCAGCAGGCACATCTATCGTCTGTCTCTCTCCGGTAAGTGCTTGCCGCCGCATCTCGGTCAAGTACAGGGCCCTCAATATCCTCTGATAGTGGGGAGACTCGTCTCCCCTCATGTTGCCCTGCATCCGTTTCCGTGATCTCGCTGTTCACACTGTGGTTGCCGCGACGGTGCGTCCTTGAAACGGTATCTCGCTCAGCATTCTGAAGAATTCGATCCAGGGTGGCATGGCTGTCGTCGCTGCGCCGGTGCTCGGTTCTGTAGGGACGGAGGTCATCTCTGTGTTTGGCGACACTATCCTGGTCGAGATTGGTCTGCACGCTGGTTTTGAAATGACCGCAGCGGCGGCGGATGAGCTTGTTAGCGAGCCCATCAAGAAGATTATACCGATCCACTCGAAGCGATTGGAGACCACCGGCGTCAAGGAGCTGCTCATCACCCTCAAATACAAGATGACGATGACAGATGCAGCTCTGGGCTACTTCCGAAGCAGTGTCCACAAGTGGGTTTGATCTTTTGTGTGCGATATGTATTTCCCAACTCTTGGACAGGGACAATTCGTTGTTTTCAACGGTGAAAGACTATCTGGCCATCGAGAAAGGATGGTTCTCGCCCTACCTTTTTGCCAGTGCACGACGGCCTATTATCCCCCGGACGATGTCACCGGACGTCGTCTTTTGCCATGGGCCTTTCCTTGAGGGTTTGTTGGTTTTGCATGCGATGATACAGGTCTCATGCATCACCAGGCGACTACCAGATCGGCAAGACATTGCTAGCCGAATCCGCACAAGTGCTTGCATTCTGCAAGCCTGCACCGGTGACTCCTGCAGAGACTCCTGAAGAAAAACCACAGGGCCTGATACCCAAGCTGCCGTCCTTGACAAACATGTTGCGCTCGCGGCCTGCTTCTCCTTCTGAACCGGAGCATGTGCTAGCAGCGCTCCCTCCTCCTCCGAAACCCCGGCGGATGGTGATCGTGACTGTGGGACTGAAGCCGCACCGGACGCTGTGGACCACCTCTGCTCGACCGGGCGAGAGTGTGATAAATTATATCCTTCTGAACGGATGCCCCGCCATCGTCGTGCCCGTCAAAGTGGGCGCCCCGTTGGTGGCATGGGATTCGATGACTTTACAAGAGCTGTGGAAGGTTGAGTTGCCTGCCAGCGACTCTGATATCAGCGGAGGCAAGTTTGGGGGGATCGTCGCCGTCTTGTTCGAATATCTTGATCTCTGTGTCGATTGGGACCGCGTCTCGATTGGTGAAGAGGGCGTTTCGGCCGAGGTGGATTCCCGTCAAGCTTTGAAGAATGCCCTCGGCCTCTTGCTCGCTGCCACTGTTCGCAGCAAGGACAGCAAACAAGTCAAAAAAGAGATTGACAAGGAACGGAGTGGCATAGCGATGTGGCGCATCCCTTGATTTGCATGTCTTTTCAGATGTTCAAATAGATAGCACAGGCTTGCTGGGAGCTCATACTTATTACATCATCACGCATCCTGGTCAATATATGTCAACAAACGCGACACGGTGCACGTGGTGCGTTGGAAGAGCACAATAAGCGCCAACAAACTTAGCGCGTGTCACTGTGATGGGTGACAAGGTCACTAGCTCTGCTCTGTTCCCCGAGCCTTCCATAGTCGCAGAAGTTTGCTCCTTCTGTTTTTCATACACAGGGACGCAAGAAGAACCCAAGCCCTACCGAAACAGATTTCTTTCCTCCCCAATGTCAACGCAGCCAAGTACTACCACCCCCACACTTGGCTCCAGGAAGCGTAGTAGCAGCCCGTCTTCTCCGCAGCCTTCGAAGCGACAGAACACCGGCGCAGCTTCGAGCTCTCCTTCATTCCGTTATCCTTCCACACCCTCGTCCTCACGAACAACCAGTTTTCTGTCGTCAGACCCCGTGGACACTCCTTCGAACCCGTTCGGTAGAACGAATGCCTGGAACCGACTGCAAGTCCTACCCCCCCCGACATCTTTCGGAAAGCATCTGCCATTAAGGTTCCAACTCATCCGACGCGGAGTACCTCGGCAATCTATCGAGGGTGTATTCCGTATCGTCCAGGTGCCGCAGAGTTATACTTTAGTGCATCTCAAGAGCCTCCTCGACTTTCTATTCGGCGGCGCATATGGTCAGATACCGGCGGACATGGATGACGGCGAGGACCGACGATATCTTTTCGAATTGAAGAAGGATGTCAAGATGCTGAGCTCCGGGTTCAAGCCTGGGCAGATGAAGTCTGCAACGACTTGGGCATACTCTTCCACTATACTCGATCCCTTTCTCTATTCCTCAAATGATGACGACGCGTCGGTTGTAATTGTTGACGGGGAAGAAGTTGCGGATGACGCTACGGACGAAGACAGGGACACGGAGAAAGAGCCCGATACAAACAGATGGATGGCGGAAGAGGATGTTACGATCGCGCATGTTTGGCCTGCTGGAGGGGAAACGAGCCGCGGCATCGTCTATGTGAGTAACCTAAATAGTTCTGCTTACAACAAGGATGCTGACGCGTCCTCAGTCTCACTCGCAAACATTGCAAGTTCATATCACGGTGAACGCATCTCCAATCGCACCCCGCCGAGGGCGAGGAAATCTGCCGCATGTGTTCTCCGCCCGCGGGTTGGCTTATTTGGAGCCGCTGGGAGATGATGAAAGGGATCTCGAAGAAGAAGACGAAACGGCGTTACTGGACCCATCAAATTGGAACGACCCCGAGAATGCTTTCGAGACATGGTATCACAACCACACCTCAATTCCATACGCGGGATTCGAAAAGCAGGCTGATGCTCGCTTCCAAGAGTCGACTCCTTCATCTCTGCTGCTCTCTTCACCTTCACATCCATCATCCTCGTCTTCCACTGTGCCCTCCTCGCCCTCTATAATGTTCCCGCTGATTCCGAGTGACTTTCCGAAGTACACACCGGCACCGAGACCTGCTCAGCGGAAACGGCTAGGGCAGCTGCAGCACCACCTCGGTGCGCTCACAGAACAGGTCAAGAAGCATACACAGGCCGAAAGGGAAAAGGAGAGGACCAAGGCCGCAAGGAAATCTAGCATTCCTCGCAAACGCGAACGCGCTCGATCAGCCGAGCTCTAATCACTTTGAACACCGGTAATGGGTGAAGATGAATTTTAACTAGTCAGTAGTCAATAGTCAGTACTTAGCATTAGATAGCACACAGAAATCTTACAGAAATCTTCAAGACGTCGTGTGATGTATTGCTTGAGGCAACCAGTTCCGACTGACTGACTGACTGATTGGCGGCAGCAACGACAGACCGCCCGGCGCGTGGCCGCATGACATCGGAGTCATGTGGTGTCAAATGTCATAATCTTGAAGACTACTTAAGATTGGAAAGTGCAGACAGCCACTCTGTATAGTCCGACAACTCCCTTCATTAAGCATGCCCGCGATTCGTACAGCAGAGCCCGAAACATCAGGCTACACATTCTTCTGGTCGACCGACCACGTCAAGTAAGCATGGACAAGGCTGAACGACGGCCGTTCAGATCTGATGGTCTGTGGATTTGTTAGTGGTTGGGCCTCGCAGTGGTACGCCGCCCCGTTGGCACAAGTCAATATCGATGGGAACGAAGAAACGATACACTTTCCATCCAACGAACACTGGATGATGCTGGCAAGTCACGCGGGACTCCAACTCAAGTGATCGTTGCTGATATGGCAATAACCACCAGCAAAAGGCTCTTCTTTTCTCCGATTTCAGCGTCGTCGAGAAGGTCCGAGCCATCAAAGGGACATCGAAGAGCGAGCTCTCAGCGGTGAAAAAGCTCGGTCGGCAAGTCAAGAACTTCGACGATGTGATCTGGGTCAAGCATAGGGAAAGAATCGTCACAGAAGGATCCGTGCACAAATTCCGACAGAATGGAGAGCTTCGAGCGAAGCTGTTTGCTACCGGAGACACCTGTCTCGTTGAGGCGAGTCCCCGAGATAGGATTTGGGGGATTGGATGCAGTGAGGCAAATGCCTTGTCGGGCAAGGGCGAGAAGAAGTGGGGCATGAATCTTCTGGGAAAGGCATTGGTGAACGCGAGGGCAATCCTGAGAGAAGAAGAGCAGGTGAAGGACGAGAGAGAGCGTGATCCACCACCGGAAACAGCCTGATGGTTCATACGCTATCGTACAACACTGCAGATGATGGCTAGATTAGAATCGATTCCGTTTACGCACAGGTTTCGCCGCCTCAGGCGCAGTCCTACAACGATGAGTCGCTAACCAAGCCGACAACAGATGGGCTTACTTGCGACCTTTCCCCCTTGTATTCTCTTGTCCCTCAAGACCGCGAAGAGTGTTCATCAACACCCCCATGTTCACTCCCGCTGCCGAACCAGACTCGTCAACCTCCATGGGATCATAAGGCATACCCCCACTGCCCGAGCCTCCAGCGCGCCGGTTTCCTCCTTTCTCTTTCGCAACCTCTTTCAAAACGCTCTGTAAAGCCTCGTCATGAGCTGCCAGATCCGCTTTTCGAGAAGCTGTTTGAGATGCAACGGCAGTGAGTTTCGCGTCGAGCGTCTGGAGCACAGCAGCCGTGGTGCTAGCCCAGTCGCGCAGTGCAGCAAGTACAGCATCGATGGCACCCGGTGCGAGATCGCGGCCCATGGTGTATTCTACTTCAAGTTGAGAAGCTTTCTGGTCGAGACGCCCGCGGAGGATATCGAGATAAATGGCATCAATGATCAAGTCTTCGAGCTCCCGTACATTGGGCATGTCGAGGGCACGGAGGAGATCGTTATACGGCAAGATCTGGAAACTAAAGAGTAAGGCTATATGAAGAATCAGGGTTGGGGGGCCACGCACGCGACGTTCGGCCGCCAATGTGACAATCGACAGATGCTTGAGCTTTGTAGTTTGGGCAGCATTCAGAGCTGGATAAGTGTCCTTGTTAACTGAGGAGATATTAAAAGGATCAATGAGAATCGAGGTCAAAGTAGCGAACGCATGTAGGTCTCATAGGTGCCATAGGCAAACAGTTCCAACAGGGCGAGTGACTTGGAGTGAGCTTCGGTCTTCCCAAGCTAAGCCGATCTCAGAACGTGCATAGGTCCGGAATCCATTGTATATCCCACCTCTTGAATGTTGGGAAGCTCCAATAGCTCGGAGAAGACCAAGACGCCTGGTGCACTGGTCGCATCTCCAACGAGTTTTGCGGCAGCCGCGCCCTTGGCGGACTTCGACATGAGGATGAAAGGCTCCAGCTTGCTTGCAAAATTAGATCCTAAATCCATGGCGTCTGACAATGTGTAAGAGAGTAACTGGATGGATTCGGCTGCAGTAACAAACAGGTCAAGGGCTTGTTGCACAGCCACCGATGCCTCTTTCCTCTCCGACCACGTCTTGCACTCGATGGAACCTTGCCTGCGTGCATTATGTCCCTAAAGTGTATAGAAATGTATCCTACTTACGATAGGAAAAAGAATGGTTGGTTTGGTAGCTTTCACCAGTGTGGGCGCCAAGTCACATGGAAAATGTCCAGCCGAGAACTCAACGCAGCGCCGTCCTCGAAAACAGTCCTCATAAAAGTCCTACCTGCGTCTATTGCCTAGAACTTCTTCAGTACAATCTGCCCGGACCCGGATACTCGCACGTTACGCTAGCATAGCTAGATTCCGTTTGGTGATGTTTGCCCGGCCTCCATGTCAACTTCCTCCAAACGCCCAGCATCTCGGTCACCCGATGGCGCTCGGCCGAGCAAAAGGAATATCCCATCTTCTCCTCCCGAGGAGGGGGAGGTGGCGGACGATAATCCAGCTTCTACCTCCTCTGTCGTTGTCGTCCAGCCCACACTTACCTTGAAAGAGAAAATCCCATTCCCCTTCAAGAAGAAAGATGCCCCGGCAGCGCTTGTTGCTGGGAACATATTTGAGAAATCTCTTCCACCTAAACCCGTCCTTCCCGAGAAACCCAAAGTAACTGATCCAAGCATGGACACCAAACAACGCAAAGTGGGACGCGGGGAGCATAGAGACGCGCCATCTTCATCCAGTAGATATCATTCACCCCCAAGCCGCCATCGACGATCCCCTTCTCCACGACGTTCAGCATCTCCAAGGCACCGACCACGCTCACCTGAACCGCGGCGGTACGACGACCGCAGGTGGTATGACTCGCATGATCGAGACAGAAGCTACCGGCCCCGCGATTGGGAGCCCCGAGGGAGACGGGACGAGTACCGCCCCTACGACGGGGCATCTCGAGGAGACTTTTATAGACCTACGTCTCCTCCTCCGTACCGACCGGTGTCGCCGCGACACGCACCTTTCTCTCCACGTTCTCCTGCGTCACGACTCCAGCATTCTGCTTCCTCCCACGGAATAGCGCCGCCGTCACCTCAAACGCGCCCGCATTCTCCATCATTGGGTATACAACCGCCGCAACCTACGGATGCTCCACCCCCGCCCCCGCCACCGGATCCTCGGTTGGGTCATAGTCTTCCTCCGCCGCCGGCGTCGTTGCCTCCTCGTCCCCCAGCACCTCTCCATATACGGTCTCCTCCGTCAATGCGGCCTCCCATGCAGTCCCTTGTACCGCCACCAGACATGCGGCCCGAGCCTCCGCGGCCGATCATTCGGAAGTCTCCTCCGTTGCTTCGCTCTAGTGAGGCTGAAAAGCAAGCCTATGGGCGAGTGTTCGAAGGGTGTGGAAAGCAATCAGATTACCAGGTCACAACCAAGTTGGGCGAAGGGACTTTCGGGTGAGTCGTTTTTATGGCTTGCATGGTGCATCAGTCAGACGATTCGTGCAGTGAAGTCCACAAGGCCATCCACTCGCAAAGTAATCGACTAGTCGCTCTGAAGCGCATCCTCATGCACAACGAGAAGGAGGGAATGCCAGTCACTGCTCTGCGGGAGATCAAGATTCTCAAAGCATTGAAACACCCTGCCATCGTCAACATACTGGACATGTTTGTTGTTCGGAGCACAGAGAAAGAGCCGCTCTCTGTCTACATGGTTTTCCCCTACATGGACCACGACTTGGCAGGTCTGCTCGAGAACGAACGCGTCAAACTCCAGCCGAGTCAGATCAAGTTGTACATGAAGCAGCTGCTAGAAGGGACGGAGTACATGCATCGGGTTGGTACACCTCTCCCAACCGCGACTGTTTTTTACCACTTGCTGCAGAACCACATCCTCCACCGGGATATGAAAGCAGCGAATCTGCTCATCAGTAACTCCGGGACGCTTTTGATTGCCGATTTTGGTCTGGCGCGCGCCTTTGATTCTGGGGACAACGTGAATCGAGTCGGCAAGGAGCGCAGGTACACTAACTGTGTCGTGACGCGATGGTACCGGCCACCCGAATTGTTGATGGGGGCACGGCAATACGGTGGGGAGGTTGATATGTGGGGAATTGGATGTGTTCTCGGCGAAATGTTTGTTCGACGGCCGATTCTCCCGGGAACCAGCGATCTCGACCAGCTGGAGAAGATCTGGACACTTTGTGGAACGCCCAATCAGCACAATTGGCCAAACTACGATCACCTCCCGGGCTGCGAAGGCGTTAAGCAACGGTTCGACCAGACTCGCATGCGCAAGTTGAAGAGTGTTTATGAATTGTAAGCGACGCTTTCAAGACATTTTTCAATCGCTCAAACCCGCTACTCAGTCTCGGCGTTGAAACTTGCGATTTGTTGGACAAACTTTTGACCTGCAGCCCTCGCGATCGGCTCACGGCAGCGCAAGCTTTGGATCACGACTATTTCTGGACTGACCCGATGCCCGCTGACCCGAAAAGGTATGTCTCTTGTGTGAAATGCTCTCTTTCCGCGCTGAACGTCGAGTCAGCCTTCCCACGTACGAAGCTTCGCACGAGTTCGACAAGCGTGGTCTCCGGCAGCACATGCAGCAGCAGCAGCACATGCACCAGCAGCAGCAGATGCACCAACAGCAGCAACTACACCACCATCAACAGCAACAGATGCACCAGCCCCACATGGGGTATAAACCACCCATTCCTCCAGGCCGCCATCAAAACGGTCGACATGGACAAGGGGCTGTTCGGGGACCACCGAGTGGATGGCGCGGCCCCGATCAACGGAGCCAGCCGCCTCGCCCCCCGAATCTGCCCGCTGGATTGCCCGCCCGACCTCCAGGGCCGCCACCGCCGTTGGTAAACAACAGCTTGCCCAGAAGACCACCAGCCGGGGAGCAGCCACCCGTCGAAAACCTGAATTATGGATAACTGCATAACATGGCATATCATTACAGCATCATCGATATATCTCACTTGTATTTTTACAACTACATACACTGTTATACAACTCACTGCCCGCCCAATGAAATATGACATCATCATTCATGACCAGGCTGCGTCGACATGATTAAGAGACGAATGGCCAGCAGATGCTATCATCGCCACCACAACGGATATGTCTGCAAAATCGTCAGGTCAAGTCGACTGCAGCAGGATCGTCGGCAAAAGTGCTCACCATCGTTTTTACCGCCCTGGAATGCCTTTCCAGCCTCGACAGCCCTGCGGGCAAACGGTGTCTCGTCGATAGGCGACGGAGACTGCAGCACATCGGTCCCCGCACAAGATGTTCCGCGTTCTTTGCAGGTCGCCAGCCGCCTGGCTCGTGAGCACAAGGCTTCGCCCAGCAATCCGGCGAGCGTCCGTCGGCGCAATCGGGCCGAGTCTTCATTGGGGTTCACTGGCCCCACGAGTTCGCGTACGCGTGCAACCTCGTCCAACACATCCTCGTCCCAAAGGTTATCGCCGAGCCCATCGCTCGCCAGGATCAGGATATCTCCCGCTTGGACCGGGAGTACGAAAGTGTGGGCTGCCGATCGCGGCGTGACGTCGCCTTCGGCACCAACTGACTGATCGTCCCTCGACCAGGAGTTCCACCAGCTGGGGTCGCTTGCCTTGTTCGGTATCGACACAGGTTTTGAAGCTCCGGCAGCACTGAGCTGCACCGGTGTATTCCATCGCCACCACATCTCTTCACTCCGCCAGGCGACCTTGTCCTCTCGGACAAGCAAACCCATACAGTCACCCAAATGCGCGATCTTCAGGACAGGCCGGAGCTCGCCTTCGTTGTCGGATGCCAGATCAAGCACTGGTTCCGGCTTGACCCTTTCTACGGAATCTAGATTCACCCAACCTTCCGGTTCCTTGCCCTTTCCAGGACTTGGAACATAATCTAACACAGCAACCAGGGCTGTGCTGCCTCCGACCCGAAGAGGAACCGTCTTGGTTTGAACAGGCGGAACTTTGAGTGAGGCTCCCATTCTCCTGAGATCCGGAGGAGATGAGGGAGACGCGGGCACTTCGACAACATGCGCCCGGATTGTGCGTTCATATGCCCGCTCCAGGATGCTCAATACGTCCAGTCCATCGGCCAGTTCCTCCAGTTCCTCCTCTAGCGAAACTTCCAAGTCTTCAAGATTCAGTTCATCTAGTGCCGATCCGTAGAGTGAAGGGGAAACAGAGTGCGAGTCGTAGACTGAGCTTGGCACATACGGATCATATGAATCGTGCGAGGGGAGCGTAGACGATGGCAAGTGATCCCAGAAAGCGGAAGAGTGCCGGGGTTGTGAATGCGAGCAGTTCGAAGGACCCGCGTGGAGGACTCTGGCGCCATGTGTTGCGTGGTCGATTTCGTCAGCACAGAAATGCATCAAGCGACGCGCAAATAGAGCGGAGGCGCTTGGGCCGGTCGGTGGTGCTGAGACAGGAGGTGAGAACGTGCTGTTGGATAGACGGTAATACGGTCATGTCGAGGACACTCACCAAGGCTCTTGACCCTTGACCATCCACCGACGCCATCGGCGACACCCATCGCGTTCTCTCGTACGAAATAGGCATCCTCTCCAACTTGAACAGCCAGCGGCGCGTCGGTGTTCATCTCTGTGACATCCAACCCCCGCACCCGGGGAAACGGACCTTTCTTCGCGATCCCATAGGCCCCGATGTCCAGCGTGTACTTGTGGCCCCGTCTCCGCTGTGTGCGGGCTGTCCCCGACGGTTGAGCATTAGGGTGCTTCGGGGTCACGTTCGGTGTGTACGAGAGGAAGAGGGCGCGCTGCGCGGTATGTGGGTGACTATTTGATGGAGCGTGTGGGGAAGCGAGAGCCAACGGCGCATGGGTAGGATGCGGGTTCGTTTGTGGACCTTCGAGCTCGGCTCTGGCTTCTCCAGGGACGCGGTGCGTGGTGAGTCGGGCATTCGCGGGCGGAGGCGGGGGAGCGGATGCGTCAAAAAATGACGCGATGGAGTTGGGGTTGGAGTAAAGCGTGCGTGAGGTCGCGGAGTTGGACCGTACGCGACCAACCCTCGGTAGAGCTGTATAGAAGGTGGGTCGCTTCATCGCAGGCCGGAGGCGAGGCGAGGCAGGCCTGGTGCCTGCAGCTGCAGAGGAGGAGGACAAAGTTATACTCCCGGTTTCTCCCGGTGAAAAACACACGCCTAACGCCGACCACACCTGACAAGCGTCACGCTGATGTCACTCGGCCTGATGCGGCCTGAGGCGGCGATTGGCGGCGTTCTTGGGAACTAACCCTCACTGTTCGGGCCGAGCGGAAACCTTACATATACATAGCGGCGGTTCAGAGATGAACAGTGAATTCCTGCAGCGCTGCATGACGTATCGGAAGATCATGGCGAAGAACCACCTTTTCCTTCACAATCACCACATACATGGCCGAACAACCTTTCAAGATCTCCATCCCTGATGATAAACTGATCCTGCTCAAGAAAAAGCTCGAACTGACGACGTTTCCGGACGAACTCGAGGACGCCCAATGGGCATATGGTGCTCCACTTGCTGATGTTAAACGGATCGTCGGGCGCTGGGCAGGTGGCTACGATTGGCGGGAGCACGAAGCCAAGATCAACGCCGAGTTACCCCAGTTCACGAGGGACATCGACGTGGACGGGCATGGCACGCTCAACATACACTACGTGCACCAAAGCAGCACAAGCGTCAAAAATGCCATCCCGCTTCTCTTTGTTCATGGATGTGCGTGCCTGCTGTGCGACGTCGAGGAGAGGCCGACAGGACTGACTGCTCACAGGGCCGGGCAGCTTCTTGGAGGCCCGCAAGTTCATTCCTCTCATTGCAGGGGACAGCTCCGATGGCCCTGCGTTCCACATCGTGGCCATCAGTCTTCCGGGCTTTGGATTCTCACAGGCACCAAAGACGAAGGGCTTCGATATAGCGCAACATGCCGAGGTGTGCCACAAGCTCATGCTTGCGTTGGGCTACGACGAATATGGTGCGTTGGCATGCGTTCAGAATTCTGTGTTGGAACTGAATCTTATGGCAGTGACCCAAGGAGGCGACTGGGGATATGCGGTATGTATTTTCTGCTTGGAACGCGAAGATGTATCGTAATGCCTGGCACTTAGATAACCCGAATGATGGGCAAGCTGTATGGTCCCAAGCACGTCAAAGCATGGCATACCAATATGGTCTGGTGCGCCGGCTGGTTCTTTTATGCGACTGGCTGTTGAAGAACAATTTCCAGGGGTGTAGAATCAGAGAATGGCGACAGATCCCTGCTTTCGGAGAAGGATCTGTTTGCTATCGATCGTGTCGATTGGTATTACTCACAGGGAAACGGCTACTCAGTGCAACAGCGGACTGCCCCGCAGACAGTGGGATATTCTCTTGCCGATTCTCCGGCTGGATTGCTGGCGTGGATCTACGAAAAACTGGTCACCTGGACCGACGCATATCCTTGGGAAGACGATGAAGGCAAGGTCACGTCCCATGTTCTATCGCGCCATTGATATTTCTTGTCAGTCCTGACCTGGATCTCCATCTACTGGTTCTCTCGCGCAGGCCCAACTGCTTCGCTTCGCATCTATTACGAAGCAGGAAAAGGGGTGCTTGAGGATGTGTTCACCACTGCGGACCCACCTAACATCCCGATCGGCCTCTCTCATTTCCCCAAAGACATTATCATCTTCCCACGAAGGTAGAGTATGCCTCGACGCACATGTTCCCTTGCTCACCTCGTGATACTCAGCTGGACCCGGGCCATTGGCGACATCATCTTCGAGCGAGACCATGAATCCGGTGGACATTTCCCTGCCTATGAGCGCCCGCAAGAGCTTGCTGAGGATCTTCGGCTCATGTTTGGGCAAGGTGGACCAGCGTTCGGTATCTTTTCCGCGGGAAATGGGTATGACTGAGGATATCATTTGATGATCTACAACTGCGGCGTCTCGCTGCTGACAAGGTAAAAGAATATGCGCCGATGGATCAATCGGTTGCTTGTATTTTGTGCTTGAATACGACTCACAGAAAATTGCAAATAAAAGTTTGGCTCCCTCAGTGAGCTTAAGATAAATGCATGCACAAGATTATAAATCGCCGCCAGATCTTCTCATTTAACGCGGTCACGTGGATCAGCTGGACTAGACAGATCAGTTGATTGTTCTTCGTGATGAAATCGCAGTATGTTGGAAGCGTGACTCAGTCCTATGAAGAGCGTGAGTAGTTTCCATGAAACTGCGAACTTCTGGGCGAACATAACACGTCTCCGCAAGCCTATCGGCCACATTTATAAGCCAGTCTGGTTGGCATGTCTGACGCTCGAAGACATGCCCCACGAAGTACATTTCGCAAGATTGAGTCTCAATGCTTCCCGTCGACGCGACAATCAGCGTGAAAATCAGAGCAACAGACACAGCGATAGATGCACAGTCAGGTGAGGATTGCTCGATCACCCGGGCCTGCCGGGCCGAATAGATATCCTCCACGGAGAACATCGATACTCCAGTGACCTTCATCCCTTCAACATCCGCGTCCGCGATGCCCGCCACCCTGGTCAACCTATCCATCATCTTCGCTGCCGTACTTGCGGTACTGGTCGTCTGCATCTACTTTTGGAATCACCGCCTCGAGACGGCCGAGAGCAGCCGGCGCGCCCATGGGAACAAGACACAAGAGACCGTGCGTCCGAAGATCTGGGATATATTCGTGGATGCCGACGGTGGGAGTGTTGCCGGGACTCGGTGGGACGCGATGTTGGTCAGTCTGGGAGCGGTCACACATATTAGGGAAACTGCCCGCTCAACCACGTCTTGTGAAGCCCATTTCAGTTACGGGAGTCGGAAACCAGCCGAATGATCCCAACCCGGATCGAATCCTAGTAACCACCAGTTCCCAGGAGTTCAGTTTCTGGCACTGGTTTTACACACCTCAAACCGCGGCTGCTTCATTCACAAAGCAGTGTAGACCCATGGAGTCCACAGTTCCCCCGACGCGCAGAATCCGAGTCGCTGTCATTATCGCGCTCCCACAAAGCGCTATCGCCATGAAGGATGACGAGAAGGCCTATTGCATGGGCGTCCATCAGACGAAGCAGTCGTTAGATCTCGAGAGTCTGCGCCAAATTTGACACGGATAGAATAGAGTTGAGCGACAGCGCCGATGTACAGTAAGCGGTGAGAGGCGCCGGTGAGAGAACGACCAAAAGTATCCAGATCGTCTGAAAGCAAACCTCCGGCGGTATCATTCTGACCTGCTGCGCACCAAATTTAGCCCTCGGCAAGACATCGGCAGGTACAGCCACCTTATACCTGTCATCCGCAAGCGACTGGTCCCACGACAATGGGCGCTCTCCTTGTCTGTCTCATGCAGCCATGATCACCTCTGCGGTCGGCATCCCCATCGTCTTCGCCCTTGCCCTTGTCTCGATCTTATTCATCACATGCTTCTGGAACCGCCGAGAGAACATCTTTGTCACGGTCAGCCCCCAGCCGGGCCATGCGCTCCGGGAGCGGCCGCGCATCTGGGACCTGGACACGGCCGCGCCGATGCTTGTAGACGCGGTTAGAATGTGGGAAAACATATACGTGTGTCGTTGCCGTGCTCTCTCTCCGTGCCCTGAGTCGCTCTGAACGCGATGTCCGCAGCCGTTCGCCGTCACGCGACAGAAACGCCCGGCGCCGCCGGCACTCGACCCAGCCCCTTCATCCGGCTCAACAAGTGCATTTGCAGCCCTCGTCTCGAGATTCCGTCGGACGCCGCCGCCGGGCACCAAGACCGAACCGATTCCACTACAAGACGCTTTGGAGGACGTGCAAGTGGCGGTTACGATCGCTATGCCGTGGGAGCCGCACACACGGCCGCACGAGGCTCCCGAAGGCGCAGAATCCCCCGTCTACTGCATTGGGGTGTATAGAACCGCCCTCGGCAATCTGGATACTATCGTGCATACCTGTCAGTGCAGGACCTCCCTACAGATTCTGCGAAGGCTCACTGTGGCGTTTACCAGAGCTGTCTGTAATACTTGTACCACGCGTGATGCTTTTACGAATCGCGATGACTCCCTGAGGATCTGACCTGATTCCGAACGCGACGTTACTTTCCACTGACACACGTCCTGCTTCTGCCAAGTGAATTATCTGAAGGTCGAATGGCTACAGATGTCATGGATACACTGATGCATAGACAAATATTACAAAGTCCAAGTGGTCTCACCCGCTACAATACACTGGGCAGCATCCATGGATCATCAATGACTTGTCTATCATCCGCCGGGCGGGACCACCTGTCTGGACAAGCAAGGAAGTACCCGTCCAGTGCACTGACAAACCGCTCCTGGTATTCTGTGGGCGGGATGACAGTCACCTCCTTCCCAGAGTTCAGTCCTTGCTTCGCTTTGTACTCCAGTGTCTTGGCAAAGGTATAACTGCCTATCGAGCAGTCAGCTCTATCAGTGACTTGCACGTACTGTTCCGCGGAAAGAAACGCACCGATGGTATCGACCAGCCCGCAAGCAATCTGCTTCCTCTCCTTATCCACTCCAAGCAGCAGACTGTAGTCCATGATATTGCTTCTCGCCAGAAACTCCGCGTCGCTTCTAATCGCCTCCCGCAATACGGCTTTGGAATGCGGTTGGACCAGTGTCAGCGTGCGCTGTTGACCTTCGATCCATTCCCCGTCGAACAAGGTCTTGCTCCCCGTGGACTTGACTTTGCGCCCCTGGATGCCTTTGAGATCGAAGGTCTTGTCGACGGTCTGCTGATAGAACAGATTCTCCATGACCAGCAGATCAGCTTTGGACTGGACGTTCCCTGTTTCCAGATTTCGAATTTCGATTGTATAGAAACCAATGAGTTTCGCGAGCACCGTCGCCTTGCTTGCTGTGGCGTCCATATATTTGAAGTATGACGGCGCGAGCTCAATCAAGACTTGCCTATCTATCCATTTGGTTCTGTTTCTGATCATTGAACATGGGTCACTCACAAATCGGCGACATTCCAAGCATTGACCAATGTTTTGATGATAAAACGGTCGTCCGACGTCTTCCAAAAGTTGGACTTGCTCTTGCCGCCTTCAGCAGCCCAATTTGCGCTCCGCGAAAGACTCTTCACAAAGGCATCCTCGATCCCACACCGTTTGCGGAGACTGTCAAACTGCTTCGCGTAATACACCGTACAGCTGAATTTGAGTCGTTTCCCGACAGTCCAATCGTATTTGATGTGCGGTCGCTCGTCAATCGCAAATGCATCGGCAGGGGCAAGCAGGCCGTGGTGGTTCTTGGAGAAGATCGAGGGACGCGGGATCTCGCTGTTCTTCAACATGTATCGCATCGCACTAGAAAGCCCATTGGTCAGCGTGTTTGTGAAGGTCGAAGGCGATGCTGTCGATAGATCAACTTGAGGCTCCGTTCGTTCATCCTGGTCTCTATCCCTCTCCTTATCCTCTTTGCCGCCAATGGTATGGTCGCTGTCGACTGAAATGATGCTGGCGGCCTTCCCTCGGCGGATGTGCGTATCGCCGAAGGCCAGAAAGCTACCAGACATGGAGGACCCTGGCCGAGAACTCGAAGTCGAATGACCATCCGACACCGAAGCCGCATCAATTTCCTGCAGAATCTTTCCCGCTGTCTCGCTGTCGAGGGGAATAACCTCGCCGCCCGCTTCGTGGCGGGTGATTTGTGGGACATCTGGCTTAGACCATGCCGATGGTGGTGCAAGAGACGAGCCTGAGGCCTTTGAGACAGAAGAAGACCCCTTCGTAGCTGCACTTCCCAGGCTTCCAAACCGGGACCCCCCGGGAATAACGGTGTTGACGAGAGACGCGCCATCCAGTGTTGGAGACTTTTGCCGCAGGACTTCGCGGAGAGAGAGCAGGGACGTCGCATCTCGGGGATGCTCTTTGCGCGAAATGACGGCCGAATATTCTTCTGGCTCATACCAAACCGTGCCTTCAACGTCTGGATCCGGTTCTGCAAGATGATGACTGGCGAAAAGTTTGGCAGAGAAGAACGAGGATGATGATGATGATGAGGGTGCGATTATGGGGGGATTTAGTGCTGCTGCTGCTGCGGCCGCTGCAGCTGAGGTTGAGTTGTTCTTGATATAGTACATAGATGCTAGTTCTTGTCTATAATCCGCCGTGCTGAGGGCATCTGGTCAGCCCCGGCTATCACAGAGAAAATACACGACGTACCTCATCGCAAACGCAATGATGCTTCCCCAGTCATCTTCCCTAATGATTACATCGCACCCGGGTGCAACATGACACGTTCTGTTCCACCACTCGGGTTCAACCGACTGGATCTTCGGCTGAACCTTCCTCTTGCCTCTGCCAGGAATATGTTTCGTTTGCCACGCCATCAGCCTCTTCTCGGCACCTCTCGCAGCGCCCAAGAATGTACGCCGGACGTCATTCAAGGAAGAGACGGGCGTGGTACCCAGTTTGCTATACAGATCCTGCTCCGTGCGGTGGAATGTCTGCCGCATCGTACCGAGCACTTCGATGGGATCAGCGCCCGGTGCGATCAACGCCGAAGCAGGTAACGGCACCGGGTCGGATGCAGCCCTGCTGAAGGAAGGTACAGAGTCAGGGAAGTACTCCTGGGCTGCCCGAGAGATCTGCGGAGTGGTTGGGGCGCTAGGAGGGAGCCCGGTGATGGGATAAGGTTTATTCGTCCTCGGTGTCAGGGCGTCTAATTCATCCTCTGTTTCCGCCTCGCTAGCAGAGTCGTCGTATGCATCGTCCACAGAGGGTAATCGAGGCAAAGCCTTTCGGAATCCGACAAGTGTGCTGCCCATCAAACTAGTTTCCTGTCCTACAGTGAGCCTGGCGCTTGAACATTGCAGACAAGATCGCGCACCAGTTGGTCCATGTGATCAGCGATCCCCTCCCACCACGCTTTGATCTCCCTTCTCAGCGTTCTCTTCTCATCATCAGCATCGTTGACCATCACAGACGTAGTTGTCGACTGTGAGTCGTGCTTGCCAAGTTTGTCCCCGAATTTACGCGTGATCTGTAGCCTCGGAACACGGACTTCGAAGATATCATCGATCATAGAAAGCGAAAACGACACGGTGCGATTCTGAACTTGGAAATGCCGGACAATGTACAGGCGGGAGATCGGTAGAATCTCCTTGTCATCCTTTGAGGGAGTAGTGTGAATACACAGAAACGGTGTTGGCCTGCACAATGCTGGGGAGTAGATGAGCAGTTCAATGAACTTCCCAAATGAATACAATCTGTGGATTCACTTCAGCGACAACCAAAAATGAGGCGATCAACCTACTGTGCCCCATCGTTCATCTCGGTCTTCTCTGACCGACTGTAACATATCGAGCAGCTGAGCCACGACTCAATCTCGTCACGGTCGCCCGTGCTCTCTTGAACTTTGACGTCAACGCGCATCCCACCGTGGACCAGACGCATCACATGATCACCCTGCTTCCAAGAGCAGCCGGGCTTCTGGCACGGATCTGCTGCACTGGCAGCCAAGCTGCGCACTGAATCGCCCAAGCTTTGGTCAACATCATGCCTCGAATAATGCCGGTATGTGGTCCACTTTGGCTGATCGCAAGTTGCAAAGACGGGCTGGGAGCATTCACCATCTTGGTCTTCCCTAGATGCTGGCACGTGTCTGGATACGAGCGCGCTGAGCTCCTGCATCCTCGCAAAGCCACGTGACCCACACAGAGCCTTGCCTCGGGTTTCTCGATCGCGTTCCCTGGGATCCCAACCCAGGATACTCGACAACCCGGCTTTCTCGTCGCCTTTCAGACGTCGTCCGGGTGCCAACTGCTCGCGTTCGGCCAGATCCGCGATCAATCGTGGCGGAGGAACACGGATTCCTGCAGAGGAGGAGAGACTGGGGGATGCGGTATTTAGCATGGCAAGCACGGATGTAAATGGTAAGGGTATTGGCTCGACTGCAGGTGGCGTCGTAGGTGATGATGGACGGAAGAATGATGTTCGCGGATCGCCCATGAAAGAAAATCTTCGCAGACGACTACCGCCATCTTCGGACAAGCGAGGAATAGCTGAAGCAGGCGCACTATCTGGTGCCGAAAGATCGAGCGACATCCCGCTCCGGTGAGTAGAAGCGATGGAGTGACTTCGATGCAACGAGTTCTTCTTCGAAAAGAAAGACAGGATGCCCGGAAGAATGTTGTTCTGACGGCGGCTGCTGCGAGAAGATACGCTTTCGGGGGTCTGAGAATTCTGCTGAGGTGCCGGCGACGGTTCCGTGCTTATCGACACTCGCGGCTTCGGTGCAGGAAAAGTAATCGCCACCCCGGAATTGGATAGAAGATGTTGCTCCAGCATTAAAGAAAGATGCATATAGACTGATAGTCTCAGGACTTTGCTCAATGCGTGGTGTTGCAACGGCGACGTGACGCCCGCAAATGTGAAAGTCCCTCCAACCAACTTCGTATTTGGTTGCACAGAGGCTGTGTGCTATGAGAATGTGTCGAATGAGCAGGAATGGTAACTGACTAGAATCCCACTCGGCCAGCCCATACAGTATCGTTGCCGAATCGTTCGTCGCCATGCCATGATCAATTTCCCTAGGCATGACAAATACTGCGGCAGTAAAGGTGCATCCCACGTTCGGGTGCGCAGATGGAATGATATCGAAACCAACGTCCTCTCTTGGAAGGCGAGGCGTGGTTTGCCCCTGCGGCGCAACACATAACAGTAGATGCTTTGGAACAGGATTCGGGTTTGGGATATCAGGTTGAGCAACGAGTTCACGGATCTGATGCAGCGCGGAAGATGCAGCGTCTGTAGGGAACGATACAGGAGCGGCAGGAGTGGTCGGAGTGCCTTGAGAAGAGGACGAGAGACTTGAGGATGCCGACGCGGTTCGCGCGGTAGCACTGCTGGAGACAACCTTTTCAGCAAGCACCTTAGAGTCGTCGGATTCTGCGTTGGAAGGTGTTCTCGAAAGCGCTTGTGATTGCGGGGTCCGTCGCCTCCTCCTCCTGATACCGGCTAGCCACTTGCCCCGCGTTACGGCATCGCTGAGGCCGTCTAGGGCATCCTCAAGAGCAGCTGCCCATGCTTCTTTCTCGTTCGAGTCATCCCGTCCTTGATTTGTTCCACTGTCCTTCCCCTCCTTCAGTCCTACCTCTGGTTCCGATGAAAGGATGTACCGGATGAACAACCCGCGATGGGCGCGTGCATCAATAGAGAGAGTCGTTAGTGCCGAGCTGGAGTTTGAATGAGAGTGTGGATGCCCGATGGCTGGAAGGGCTGGAAGTGGTTTCCCCCCCATACACGATTAAGCTGGTACGGAAGGAGGGGTGAGGGATTATGATATCATACATCAAATACTTTCCCACGACAGCTTGATCGTATTCGCTACCAGGCATTAGCGCTCTTCTGAGACCTCATTGCTCGATAAGCGCTTGATGTGCCTCACCTAGTCTGGCTCCGGAACGCCAATCGAGCCACACATCTCTTCAGACTTGAACGAGGTCAAACTCCAAGGCTGTGTGGGAAGATCAATCAGAGACTGTTCCTTTCATTGTGTTGTGGGTGGAATGCACCTTTCCCAACCGCACTGAGAGTGCTCGCAAGAGGTCGAGTCGAGACTTGGGCGGTGAGCTCCGAGTAGTGACATCGTGCCTGAAGACCAGATGTTCGTAGACCCGAGATGTATATCGACGCCTCTCGATTCTCACCCACTCTCTGGTCCGAGAGAGGTCCGAGAGAATGACCTTGCTCGACCTCCCCGACGAACTCCTTTCTGAAATAGTGTCCTTTCTTCGCTCGGTGGACCTTTCTAGTCTCATGTTGGTCTCGTCCCGCCTTCGACTTTTGTCCGTACTTCCCTTCCTACACGCAACAGGATTCCCGAATGAGGATCTGCAGAACGGCAAACTAAGCACCACCACACTTGGCTTCAGCCACCTCGCTATCGCTATCGGGGTTGGTCTCGCGCCTTTGCGTGGTCTCTCACTGGAGCAGGGCAGCCCCCCAGGGTACAGCCATAGGGACGGACGAAAGCTCATACGCTTGTTGGGTTCATTCGAGAAATCTGTGATCCAATTGGACGAAATTATCCTTCCCCCGACCATGCAGATGTTTGCATCCACACGCGAGATAGCGACGTTCATCGTCACCGCCATCCCACACAGCGCACTCGATATCGTCGTCTTTGTGATGAACGGTCGACTCAAGATTTCATCACGACGCTTGCAACCAACAGAATACATCCCTCTCCTCGCGCAACCCCGGATGATGGGCATCAGTCTGCTGGATCTGCCCGTCGTATTCCTGATCGCAGTTGTTCCCGTAGTCGCTGTCGCAAGCGTCGTGTACAATGCTGGAACCTTCCTGCTCGCGAGACACCGCGCGATGCACCATATACCCTGGTGCGATGAAAGCCGAATCACACATGACTTGGGGAAATCCCCCCACCGCACGATGCGTTATCGAGATCCGTTGCATGAAGGAGGCAAGGATTTCGGGATGCGTGTCCAAAAGCTTCGTGGTGGAGAATTGACGCTGGTGACACTCGGCAATCGCGAAAAGACGACATTGGAGTTGATTCCTCATCCAGAGCTGACGGGTGCACGATATTCCGCCATTTTGGACGCACTGGAGCTGCGCGAGTACCTCTACGTCTTACGGATCACGGCCAGATGCGGGATCGCGTTGGGGTCGATTTTGGGTGTGGTCATCCGGCATCCAAATGTGACTGTACTAGAGCTTGGTGAGGACGCTCTGGATGGTGTTACAAGCGAGGGTTCGACTAGGGTATGCCGCAAGAGGATGAAAAGAATCCAGGCGCCCAAACATCACGCCGAGTCTCTTAAACTCGTCTTCCCGCGAGTTTCGGTTTGGGATCTGTTCTGAAAGTCAGTGGAGGACTACTAGAGCGCAGTGTCATACTTGCCTTGCACAGTAATTACTTCACTGTATATAAGTTATTATCCATGTCGATCTCAGCGAGCGAGTCCAAGCGTGGCGAGTCGTCGCATCAGGGACCATATCTCACTCGTGCATCCAATGCCAGCGGCCCATCCAGTCAGAAAACCGACACTCGAATGTCTGCAAAGAGTATCGGGCACGGTTTCGATGCGCGAGGGGCAGAGTCCTTACTTTTTTATCGTTATGAGCGGAATTCGCACAAGAATCTGACAGAAATCTAGTCAGTCATTTGAACGGGCGACGATGCACGAAAAACATGCTCGTCATCAGAGTCATCATCGGGGTGGCCAGCCCTTCAGACTCCTCAGAGCGAAGGTTAGAAGCGACTCAGTTTTGACTATTGGTCTTCGAGTGGGAATTGTCGCGAGCGGGAGACCAGCCTGCGCGTTTATTGTTAGAACAATCTTTTTGCGCGCAAAAAACGAACAAACGAGCCCATCATTGGAGCGTCATTGAGATGGCCAGACTCTCAGTCTCCTCCGGGCAAAGAAAGCAAAGGAGACTTATCTTTTTCGTGAGTGTTTCGAGCGAATTGTATAAGTACGCCGGTCCATCGATCTAGACGAGACGGCTTGTTAGGAATGCGGTTCGCGACGGAAATCAGAGACCCATCATCGAGATATCCTTGAGATGGCCAGCCTCTCAACCTCTCTGGGTGGAGAGAAGAATTGACTTATCTGCATATTATGATCGAGGGGTCGATATCCAGAGAGTTTGGTCTGCGAGATAAGCGTGAAACTGGGATTAGGTCATGTCAAAAGATAGGTCTTAGCCTAAGGTGCAGTTTTCGACTGTGGGCTTGATCTAGAAGCCGTGACGAGAACTTTGAGGAGTCATGGAGGGCTCATCACTGGAAGCGTCATCGGGGTGGCCAAACTCTCAGCTTCCTCCGAGCTAGAGAAGATAGAGAGAACAAGGAGCTAAGGGGTGTTAGTGGAACAACGGGACGGGAACACGCGCTAGATGATGGATATTTAGCAAAAGAATAACCTACCCGCCCAAACTCAGCCGCCGAGCCCCTCATCTCATATCGACCCGCCCTCAAGCAGACTCACTCTGCTGCGGCCAGCTGCGCAAAAGACCAAACCGGCCGGATCCGTGCGTCGAGTATTTTGAGACGAGCTCTGAGTTTGCGAATGAAGGACGAGTCGAGCTTGAGGATTGGGAAGGAGCACTGCTCGATGCGGTTGAGAACGAGGGAGGCGCCAACAGAGCCAGCTTTGCGACGGGAGCGGGAACATCGTCTTTGAGCCAAGGAAGAGGTGAGGAACAAGCCGACATAGCGACGCTGCCGACAGGCGCGAACACGACCTCTGCTTGCGAATTGAACGTAGACAGAACAGACACCCAGTCGGACTCGGGCGAGGAGCTCCCGTGGTCCGATCGATGCCAGCTCGGCTGAGCGCTAGGGGGCTCCGAGCCGTACGGGGTGCTCCAGACCGTCTTGAAGACCATGGGGCGCAGTGACAGCTCGCCACGAGACATCGGAGGAGGCAACTGGACCGGGGTGACCGGAGGGGGTCTGGAAGCAGCTGCAGGCACAACAACGGCAGGCTTGACAATCGGCGGCGAGCGCTTTGAGACAATCAACTTCTTCATCTTGGAGATGAAAGGGGCAGCGAAAGCAAGAGGATCCGATGGCTCTCTCTTGTAGAAATGCTTGATCTTTTTGATTCCGCGGCGAAGTTCAGTGACAGAAGGCCGGTACCTGGGATCCTGGTGCAGTCCGCGAAGTAACAGACGATACAGAGGTTCTGAGATGCGGAAGGTGGCCATCAGGTAGAGCGGATCCTCCAGGAACATGGCGAACTGGAAATCGCCAGTGTCTGCTTGCTTCCACGGACAGCGGCCGCCGATCATGTTCAACAAAAGAATGCAGCAAGCCCACACATCGCCAGCAGCAGCCGAATATGACTTGATCAGTGGACCGAGCTCAAGGACCTCTGCATTCGACCAGCCAGTCAGCATCTCATTGGCTTTTCAATGGAGTCGAGGAACGAACCAGGTGGCATGTAGGGAAGAGACCCCGCCATGCTCAAATGTGCACGCTCGCAGTCCACCGCGACTCCAAAATCACAGATCTTCACCGTCAGACCATCTTCACTGCACAAAATGTTCTCCGGTTTGAGGTCCCGATGACCAAGACCGTTGTCGTGTATGTGCTCGACAGCATCCAGAATCTGAAGAAATGTAGACTTGAGAGCGGCATCGCTGACGTATGTGAGCCCTCGTTCGACATGCTGCATCATCGTCCCCTGCATCAAGTCGAGCACAGCAAAGATGAGGTCACTGTCGAAGAAGTCTCGATGGAGAGTGACAATCGATGGGTGTTCGGAGCATTCGTAATGAGCATCGAGCTCTCGCGAGATCCGCCTAGAAGGCGGCCCAAGGCACTTGACCGCAAAGTATCGAGGCTTGCTGACCGGCGAAGTCAAGTCGAGAGCGCGATAGACCACACCGAAAGAGCCGGATCCGATACGACTAAGCAGTTTCAAGCGGCCACAATCCACAATCCGGCCAGTCAGATCGGGAATGTGAGTGTGTTTAGGCATGTGAAGCAAAGGATTTGGTTATGAAACAGGTGAAGATGGGTGTCAAGAAGAAACAAAAGTATTGAACGATGGTCCACCCTTGTGAAGATTTATAGATTGCGGATATCTCAGACACGGGGCTCCCAGCTGCTGCCGTGGGTCTCACCTTGACATCCGGCCGCAAGGGACTTACTAAGAGTGTCGTACAAAAGATTCTGGAGGTCGTCTGTGGGGTCAACTCCGTCTCTTCTCTCTCCCCGAAGTTGGGCCTGAGATTGAAAACCGATGGGTTTCTTGAGAACTGGATCGGCCTAGAGAGCTGCGAAATGATGAGCGCATGGCGCAAATGTATCATTTCTGGTGTCTCAGACAAGCCTGCGCATGTTGTGGATTGCGTCCCGTCTGAGAATCAGTGTGGTTGGAGGATCTGCCAGCGTTGGAAGTGGCTGGCCTCCTCACCACTCTCAATCCCAGACATGTGATGATGAATTATCCAGCACTCACTTCTCATTTGTCTAACTAGCTCGACTGTACGGACTGCTTCGCGTGCCGATCAATTATCCCCATTGCATGTCACAGGGTAACGTAGCATCACGTCCGGCCCATGCCGACGTCGCCGTCATCAAAAATCCACCCTCCGTCTACACAACCATGACCTAGTGCGAGCCCTTGTCTGCATCCTCATGCATCATTAACAACGCCGACAGCGTTATCTTCGGTCGCGCTATCCCTAAGGAGTACCTGTCGATGGCCACTCTCAGCACCCTCGCTGCCGTCGGGGTATGGAAGACTTCCGGCAGCAAGGCTGCACCCAAGTCCGTCGAAGAGGCCAAGGCTTCCATCCCTATCTCTGCCGGTTCTGGGTGCGCAAATTCGCTCCTCTCTGAATGCTTCAATGCTGACACGTCCCGCCCGAAACAGTGAGGAGGAAGAGTTGTGCGTCGCATTTTCCTGCTCGTACGGAACCACGACGATGACTGACGGTCTAGGATGGGCAGTATCCGCAAATTCATCGCAGAGGCGGAGAAGGAGGGTGCTGGTGCGGCGTCGAAGCATTAGAATGGATACCACAAAATGTCTGGAGGATAGAAAGATTGCACGACGTCGCCCGACAACTTCCGAAATCATCCGCACCCATGAAGTTCTTAGAGAATTCACTTGCTTTCACCCTCCGTGACTTTTTGGCCATGGGAATGTTGTGGGGAGATAGTCAACTGGTAAAATGGATGCTGCGTATTGTACAATGACGGATATATGTTTGAGTGAGTAAAGTAAATGTCCGGACATGAATGAATGAATGATGCAAGATGATGGATGATGTGTTAAAGAAACTTCTCTTTGTATATCCACGCGAGGCCGACGTCGCTCTGGCCTTGCTTCACCTGGAAAGTGATGAGAAGAGAGGTCGAAGATGCAGCAGGAGGACCAACCGCAGCACGATACCATTTTGCTGCTTCCTTCCGATCTTTCTTGGCGCCTTTGCCGTTCGCGAGACAGAATCCCAGATCCATCTGAGCGTCGGCATCGCCCATTCTGGCAGCCACACTGTAGTAACTGAATCCCATCTTTTGGTCCTTGGGGACGCCCCAGCCATGGAAGAAACACTGGCCGACCTCGTAAACGGCCAAGACAAGCTCAGACTGGACTGCGCTCTCGTTGATGGGTCCACCAGAGCGGGCGGCCTCGAGATCGTCCACGGCGTTTTCTGCAGCCCGCCGTAACCACTTGAAAGCAGCTTTCTCGTTCTTCTTGCAGCCCCAGCCATGGCGCTGGGCGAGACCCCACATCAGCATCCCCACGCCACAGCCGCCATCAACCGTTGCTGCGCGCTCAAACGCGATGGCACTTTCGGGAAGCCGGTCGGCTTCGTGGTGCTGGATCCCGAGTTGGAGAAAGTCTTGGGCTGTTTGGGAGCCAGCAGGTGAGCGTGAAGACGGCGCCGGAGACGAAGGGACCGATGAGAAAGCAACGCGCTTAGGCCCACTTTGCATGGGTGAAGGAGGTGGGAACCGTTTGTCCGCCGTTGGAGAAGGACTCGCGCTGTCCAGTTGGTAATAAGAGTACTGTGAGTACAGACTCACAGGCGAGCCTGGTCGTAATGAAGGAGGTCGTCCCGTAAGGTGGCTGGGATCTGAGTCAGGAGTCACAGGTGATAATTGAGTGCTGTTTATATGTTGTGACATCGCAGCAGACTCTCGGCTGTACACTGATGAAGTAGCGCTCTTGGGGCGGGCGTTGCGATCATAGGAGATGGGCTGCCGCGAAGCGTGGGCAGTGTCAGAGGACACCGCTTTCGCTGCGTTTCGTCGGCTGGCGTTGCGCTCCAACACACGCCGTTTCTGCTCGGTTTCCCAAGCCTCGGGAACTCCCACCTCGGCCGCAGAGTGAGCAGGAAGCGTGAAGTTGGGCGTGCTCGGCTGTGCGAACGCTGCTTTGCCAGCTTCGTACGGAGAATAACCAGGGACACTCTGTTCGGTTGGATGCTCTGACACATATACAGCTGGTATCCCTCCCCATGTCTGTTGTGGCTCAGGTGTAGCACCTCCGGGAACGGTATGGGCATCACTGCCAGATTGCCAAGAGCCCTTCAGGGTCGGAGTACTGGAGAAAGTATGGGATGGACTGTGGTTCTCGAACCCTCCATAGCCATAGCCCAGTTCCGGGCCGTCTCCGTCTCTCGCAAAGTCCATGTATGAATTCCTGTCATTGTCGCCGTAGGAGGACTCGGCCCAAGTCGCGCTAGATTGTCGATTGAAAGTGCCATGCAGTAAGGGAGAGACAGGCAGATGCGCTGCTTGATAAGGTTCTTGGAGGGTATCAATCTGGAGGCGCTCGCGGCTGTTGCCTTGGGTCGGCTGAAGGCGTTGCAGTTGCTGCTTGGGCTGCCGGCTCGAAGTCTTACGAACAAGAGTTGTGAGGGGTGAGTTGTGGTCAAGGGTGTATTGCTGGTCAACAGCAGACATAGGAATAACAGGAGCACTGGCGTGAGCTGGTGATGGAAAGAAGGAAAGCGATGAATCACGAACATTTCCCTGCCGAGTCCACAGTTGATGCAAGCCATAACTTGGACGGAGCCCCTTACTCCAATTTTGCTCTTTCTTTACTCCTTCTCCTTCAATGGCGTCCAACTACAAGCGGCATTCCATGCCCGTCGTGCCGCGTCCACTCCAACTTGCTAATGGCGCCACACCTTCGCCCTCGCCTCTTTCCGCATCTGCTTCGTATTCCATCCCACCAAGCCCGCTGGCTGGGAGTCCACGGCCAGGAGTCCAGGGACGGCCGCCCCACAAGCGGCGTCCATCTTCAATCATATACAACCCGCCCACTCCAACCTCACGGCATGCGCGGCCACTTGCGCGGAGTAGTTCGGTTGGAGGGGAGCGCGACCGAAGAACACCCACAGTTGAACGGGCGCCCACCACGTTAGCTGAAAAGTGAGCCTCATTCTCACGATATCAGTTTATGTGTGCGTTCGTAGTCCATTTGGAACGCATAATCCCCGTTTCGGACGTGTGCATTCTAGCTTTTGATTCTCAACCTCATTGATAGGCACGCCGATCTTTTGCATTTCATCGCCCAGAAGGAGTCCAAATGCTTAGAAATGCGTTCGCAGCTATCCGTGCACGAAGCGGAACTGCTCCAATGTTCGCCGTTCTTCCTGTCCCGCTGAAGCCTGGTCTCAATTTTCACAGTGAAGCGCAAGTGGGAACGGATCGTTTCGCGAGGGTTCATCTCCCCTCATAACCCTAGTACCCCGTCTCTTCCTTCTTCCAATGCTACGGTCGCTACGGCCCCTTCTTCGAATCTGGCTCCGACCTTGTCAACCCCATCGTCGGCAAATACGTCGTTGACATCTGGCAGCGATCTTCCTACCTCGGCTAACGGTGCCGCTGTTTTTGACGGCGTTCGCGCTGGTGTGCAAGGAGTTCGCGCAGGAATGGAGGGTGTCGGGCGCTTGATTGCGGCTTCTTTACCGGCAGTTCCCTTCAGCCCACCTGCCCCCTCTTATTTCGGCCCCAATGCCGCCAGTCCACTCCGTCCGGAACCACCCGCCCTTCAGCGAAGCACCAGTGGGAAAATGCACTCGGCGCGTTCAAGCACCAGCACAAACGCGAGCAGTTCTACAACGTCCCGATTCAACAGTTCGACGAGACTGTCGCAATCGAGTGCATCAAGTATCGAGGAGGAAACGACGCCCTCTCTCGGAGAGACGTCTTCAGAGCAGTGCGACGAAGACGCATGGGGCTCGTTTGCGGATGGTGACGGAGAGGCTGGCTGGACAGGTGGAGCTGACCACGACGATGATCCTTGGGGAGATCTGGATGTTGCAGAGGACGACGGCGGCCAGATACTTATGGTCCAGGATACCGGTGCAACTCCCGTCGTTAGCCCTAACCCGATGTTCGGCGCCAGAGGAGCCTCAGGTCGACCAGCGAATGGCGGCTCGCCGGGACGGACGGGGCCAAGCAGCGATCGAGTATCAAGACAGAGAGAACACACATCTGATTCCAGCGCTGAGGCTGAAGCTGAATTTTTCGCTGCTGCAGCCCTAGCAGGTTCAACAACAATCACCTCCGGGCCTTATCGTACTAGCACATCCAACCAGAAACCGCAAAAACCGCAAACCCTCGCTTCACTGGTCGATGGGCTTGCCAGCACCAATACAGTGGCGCCGATGAGCGCCTGGGTGGGCAATGTCGGGAAAAAGTGGGAGGAGCTGACTGGGACCCCAGGGTGAGTGAGGTGTGACTTGTTCTGATATCGGTGGCTCACTGCGGTGGGACAGTTTCGCAAAGAACAGCAAACGGGCGTCGCTCCTCTTCTCTGACATCGCATTAGCTTTGCAAGTTACATCGCCACCATCTTCGCCACAAGCGTTTCCGCCACCATCAAAGTCCCCCTCGCCGGCCCCTTCGGCCCGCTCGCTGCTGGACGCTGACAACGATTTCGATGCCCCGGCGCTGACTCCCACACTGATCCCTTCCGCGACGCTCCAGCCGACACCAAAGACTCCCCTGTCAACCCGAATCCGAAAGGAGCCTGGAGGAAACACGGGCGCTGCTCAGGCACTAAAGCAGGAGGAGGACGATGAATGGGGCTGGTAGAGGACCTATTTGCTTGATCTGTCTTGACGGCCATTTCGCATCACTTTCGTTTTTGGAACATATCCTAGTGCACAGCATGCATCCCATTACCACCACCTGTAAATATAGTCATGCACATATAGAACTTTTCTGGGAACTATATTTGCCTAATTGGGACCGCTGGTGTTGGTGGCGCTTGGCGCGTCGCACTCCCCTTTCCTTCTTCAACGATGACCCGAGGTCTGAGGGTTTGGACGGATGGCGCATGCAGGGGGAACGGGTACGACGATGCCATAGGAGCTGCTGTGGCAATGTTTAGCTGGCCTCTGGGCCGCCGCAAGCGTCGAATCTTACCCCGATACTCTGACCCGCGCCCGACAAGCCAACGTCAGGACCTCCTTCCCGTGTCTCGCACGGCTCTCAGACTGAAACTCCGACGAACCAGGTGCAGAGTTGACGGGCATCGTTCTGGCCCTCGAAACAGCGCTCAGCGCCAAACAAAGAGGAGGGAAGAAAGGGAGATTCTACGAGCTTATTGTGAACACCGATTCGAGATATGCCGTGGGGTGCATGGTCGACTGGTTGGAGGGCTGGAAAGACCGTGGCTGGATCAATTCTCGCGGTACGTGTGGTCTGTTCTCGGTCTGTGCAACATGGCTTGGACGACGAGGCAGGTCTGCCGGTTGCGAACCGCGATCTTATTATAGAAGCGTCTGATCTCGTGGATGAGCTCGAGGACGAATACTCCTGCTCGGTTTACTTCAACTGGATTCCCCGTGAGGAAAACACTCGCGCCGACGAATTCGTAAAGGAGGTCTTGGATGAAGCGGACTACGACTCAGACTGAAACTTGGTCCGGAGTATTTGACAGTGCTGTCAGTGTATGTAGTCTAGATGTGTTGTTACATGAATTGATGATGTCTACGAGTAGCATGATACAGATGTGCATGAATCCTCCCCAATTAAACGTGGCGCTAGCGTAGGAATTAACCGGCCATGGCGTACTTGGACCGTTTGCGTAGGATGTGGCCATAGCGCAGCAGAAGATAGAACACAATCATCAAAAGGAACGAGAGGCCGGCGAGCAGACCAGAGCCGGGCCCTAGACCCAAATTCGTGAAGTAAATTCGTCCAAACAGTCTGTCGAACGGTCAGCACATTGCCGTGCAAAGATAAGAAACACAAGACTGACGGGAAGACGCTGGCGATGATAGACCGTAGCAGATCGTTCCCGGCCAGGACCGAGGCGGCGTGCTTAGGATACGCCCCGGTAATATATATCAGGATGCTCTGGAAGTTGAGGAAGATGCCCGGCAGGTAGAGTGCTGCGCCGATGACAGGCACGATCCAGTGGATGCTGGGTTTGGAGCAGAATCCGAAGATCAGGACGCTGGTCGGGATAAAGATGCTCCCCATCAGCCCGATTTCCAGGCGTATTTCAGGAGGAACAGGTTTCCCCGCTTCGATCCCTCTCGCAAACCGTGGGGTGATGTGGTACAGCTGATACAAGCAGTAAACAGTGTACTGGACAAAAGATGGTCAGCCAGCTCGAAAGGAAGGAGGCGAAAGGCGCGTACTGTGAGACCACCGGACACGATGAAACTGAGGAAGGGGAGACCGCTCAGTCCGAGATTGAAATGGTAGATGTCCGTGAAGACCAGTGGGAACGCTTCAAACCAGAGATAGAAGATCGCATCTGCAACGCGGTGAGACGATGTGACTGCGGAAAAAGTCTGATGCATACAAACAAAGCCCAGATAGATACTCGAGAAGGCAAGGGCCGGCTCGGTGATCAGGATCAGAGGACGAACCAACGCCTCGTACGCGATGTCGCCTTTGGTCTTCGTCTCTTCCTCCCGCTCGCCGGCTGTGCGCAGCTCCATGTTGCCGGTGAGCTTTCTGAGCCGTTCCGCACGTCTGACCAGGATCGTCGCCTCGTACGTCTCGGGCAACAGCAGGGTCAAAAAGATCACTGAGAAACCGGTGACCCAGAGCAATTCCCACATTGGCCATCGCCACGATTCAGCTTGTGCGGCGAATCCACCAATGACCGGGCCCGTGATGGGCCCGGCGACGGCGCCCAAGGCCCAAATCCCAATGACATAGGGCATTTGTGGTCCAGGGAAGATGTCCCCCATCGATGCACCCTGAGAGCAGCGTCAGGACAACACCTTGTAGAAGGAATGAGAAGCGCACCCCAGTCGCCAACGCGGGGCTGCCGAGGAAGCCCGTCAAAAATCGCAGAACCAGAATCGTTTGAATGTTCTTGGCCGCAGCGAGTGGAACTTGCAGGACGACGAACAGGAACAGGCCGATAAGGTAGACGGGATTTCGACCGAAAATCGGCAGTTCCTGCAGTGGTGCAAGGAACATGGGCCCGATAGCATATCCTGGAAGAGAACATTTGATCAGAAGAGACGATAGGCGTTCAGTCGGCGAAGACTGACCGACGATATAGAGAGTCAATCCCAGAGTGGCCACGACCAAAGACACATTAAATTCGGCGATGATGCCGGGGATCGATGGCGTGTAGATCGCAGAGCCGACGTAGATGCTGAAGGTGAGCAGACTGATCTCAAAGGCGACAAAGGCTCGTTTGCGGAAAGTCCAATTTCTAGGAACATTTAGCACATACGTCGGTTAGAGCGGGGCGGTGACGACCGACCTGGGATTTTCAGGGTCATCATCGCCATACCAGCCAACGAGAAAGGGGTCCGGCAATTCCGAGACATCCTCGACACCCTTCTTCTGTTCCTCGACATCGCCCTGGAGCGTGACGAAGGTCGACTCGCGCTTGAGTTCTGTGTCGGGCTTCGGCGCAGCACGAGGGGGGCGTGCCTCTTCACTCAGTGTTGCTGCATCTGATGCGGGATACACGGTCTGTTTCGCGGGCCGATGCTCAGGAAGGAGGTATCTCGCGGGGACGACGAAATCAGGCCGCTGCTCTGGGTATGGGAACAGGCGGCCATTGGAGAGGCGGTTGACGATTTGCCCAACGGCCGCGTCGCGGAAAAGATCCCAAACCATGATAGCGTCGTTTTTAGAGTGGGGGGGAGGAAGGGGAAGGACTGAACGTGCTGATTAGCGACCAGGAATGGCGCCTTTATATTTTTTAACCGCGATTGGATGAATCATCGTATTGGTGAGCATGTTGAACGTCGATCTTGTTAGGAGGGTCTTGGTAATCTTTTCTGATGACCAAATTTGAGGATACGGATCAGAGATCGGTGCCGTAAATGGGTGCAAATGCAGCCTCGGGGATGCCGTCTGGGCGATCTTTTAGCTTTCTGCGAATCGCAGCCTTGGCCTCGAGTGAAAAGCCATGCATGTGCGGTTCTCTGTTTCATCCGTCTGCAAATTTGCTTATGTAAAGTCGTGGTGTTGATATGAGGAGGGACGCGTCATTGCGGCCGGAATACACCAGGTGAGTCAGACAGTGTCAAGATGGACGATCCGGCAGTTTTTAATAGATTTGAGCGGATTTTGATCGCGTGGAGCAGCATTTGTGGTTTTGGAAGAAACAATTGATGCAGTGATGTGCTGCTGGATTCGTCTTTTTCATCCGCCTACAGCCCGAGATTAAGCCGCACAACGAACCTTCAACCATACACCCTCCATTCACCGGCGCCGCAAGCCGCTGGAACCTGCGACTGACCAGACGGCACAGAATGAATGTTACGTAACTCACAACCAATTAAAGTCCAACAAAGACCAAAGACTCCACCTCGATCAAGACACGCCCGATCCATCGAATACTGAAATCTGCTCCGAACAGATCGCTGATTGCAAGACCCAATTGGGCAAAGCCCGAACATGAAATCCCTGCAGCTTACTTTCCGAGTCTGTAGGGCATCCCGGCTCGGATTCAGAGCGCTCTGAATGAATCATCTGCCCGAAGAAACATCCGATCTGATTCATCGGAGGCTCTTGTCGATCGGTGCTCTCCCCATCCACCAATTCGCGTCATTTGGCCTGAAAAATATTTCCACTTCACAACCGGACGGCCAGCCTGCGAGGCGACATGACTCTGACTCAAATCTCCTCGTACTTACCACAGCCTGCCTTCGCCAATTTGGAAAATCGCATGATGTCTTGAAGACCGAGTTCTTGCAACACTCGGGTTCGTTCCATCCATCACCTTCTTACAGCGGGTGCTTTCGATCAGAGCTCACAGCTAATTCAGCGGTGGATCGACAATGCGTCCTCACCATCCAGCTACCGGGAGGGCCTTCGCGGTCGTACAAATCAGAACCGTTCCCAGACAGCGAAGATGCCGTCGAAGGAGCGGCAGATTCTGCCATCAAGGACGGTGCACTTGACTTCATCCTTTTTGGAGAGAACGAGATTCTCAAGCTCAAATCGAACACCGACGAGGGTCTCGAACACGGCTCGACCGCATCGTCCGATGAGTTGGAAGCTGTAGAGACGCTTGAAGAGTGCTGGAGGATCTGGAGAGGTGACGCAAGCCACCTGCTTTGGTTTCGCTTCGATGAGGTCTCTGTCCCTGGTTGTGCGTGTACAGACTGATTAATCCATCTTGCCCGAGACTGATCGTCTTCCAGTATGTGGTTGTGCACTGAAAATCGAACTGACTCCGCACTGCTACCGAGTTTACTCCAGCCAGCTGGATTACGCAGATCTGCAGTCCGCTAAAACACACTGCGCTCGGAACGCCATCGCGAACGGCGCTCTCCATTTTATCCAGCACGGCGACGGGCAGATAGAACCGCGGTCGTGTCCCATGTCCCTACCCGCATCACTCCAGTCAGGCTCGCGATGGAACCTCCAGAATTTCTTCGAGTCCTTCGCTAGGCCCAGTGCGGAAGAATTCTCGAGCAAAATCGCGGGGATGATCGATGGTCAGGGGCTGCTCTCGAAGCTCGCGTCTCGCTGTGGCTCAAATGCGCTCTGCACTTACTACCGCCTGCAGTCTGGCCAACGTATGTATGTCCGCCGCCACCATCCAACACATTGATAACTGGTGCATCAAAGTGTACGGGGCTCTCATTCGTCTGACGCGTGCAGCCAAGTCCTGGTCGTATCTTCTAGAGCCCCGATGTCCCACGTACAAGGAAGCGCGGGCCGCAGTCGCCCTCCTCGCCCTTTCCCAGGGATTGGGCAATGTCCTGCGTGAGTTTCGTTCGGGCTCACCAGCAGCAGTCACTGCCGTCCCAGAAGCGGCTCGCAGCTTTGTGTCCAAGACGGCCTATGCCTTCTTGAGCAAGTACACATCGGTGAGATCCGCGCGTGTGGCATATCAGTATCAATTTGACGACTGTGATCGGCGTTCGTGATTTCCACCCATATCCCGCGCGTCCTGAATCTGCCCAGGACATGGATGTACGCTCAGTGTCACCCTCGAGCCACACGAGACGGACACACGGCAATATGTCGCCCCTCCGCTGTATGGATCTCGACAAGATGCGAAAGTGGCCGTTGTGTATCTTGCATTTGAACAAGGAGTGGCCGATTTCATGATTTGCCGCGGTCAAGTCCCACCTGGCCACCAGCCATGTTTCGACTTGACAAACGGCCCACCGTCAATGCCGAGCTCGAAAAAGCACAAAATGGCTGATGGGCCATCACAACCACCACCACCGAGCAAGAAACAGAAGAGCAAGGAGCATCAAGAATCTGAGCTCGAAGAGGGTGAAGTGTTGGAGTAGACCGCATCAGTTTTCAACGATATCGAGTCCTGGGATTACAATTTACTGCGTCTGTGAACCATATCCCCGGATACCCTCCGCAAATGACCAATACGTCTCCAATTTGCGGGACGCAGAGATGTCTACCCCTTGAGCAGTGATAGTCGCAATTTGATACTGCGCGGAGGGCTTAGCGCCGAATCGCGAAGCAGAAAGTGCGGGCCTACCTGATCGATACTGCGGGCATCTCGGTAATACAGAACCTGCATGCTTTGCTCCAAGATTTTGCGAGCTTCATCTTCAGTCAATGTTTCCTCGCGACCCTCCACGGCCCGGCGGAGCAACGGCTGGGCGATGTGAGCGCCGTAGCCAGTTGCAAGCGTGGATGCCGTGTAGGTTGTACCAATCAGATCGACATACGCCAAGAACCTGGGGCTTCGATGAGTATGCCTGCTTGTACAGGATCATCGAGCCTACCGTTTGCCATCTTTGAAGCCCCCCACAAGTAACGAGTTCCATAGCGGGTTCATCTTCGAGCGGCGTGCATACATGACCTCAGAGAGATAGTTGTGGATCTCGGCAGGACCAAGGGAGTGTCCATCGGCAGCAGAGAATTCGTCCACCATTAGCTCGTCGAGGATGGTTTGGATATATTGGAAGTCGCTCATATCGCCACTGGCGCCCAGGACGGTGTAGTTCCCAACAGGGACCAGTCGCTGGATATCACGGAATCGGGCGAGCGAGCCGTACGACGCTAGAAGAGGGACAGAGATTACACTACCGCACAACTGGGGAGGGTCATGGCGCGCACCGAGGTTATCCGCAGCCATCATGATTCCATCCTTGTACTTGATAGCAAGCACACTGGTGCCAGTGACGATGGGTTGTTGCGTGTGCTGGATTCCGGCCGAGAAAGCGTCCTTGGGTGCATTGCTCGGTCGTTGGTGGATCGGGTAGGTACCGTAAAGATCCACTGCGTCGTTCCTCTGATTCCACTTCTGAATTACCGAAGACTTGGGATCCAAAGAATACGCACCGGTCGCCCCCAGTTGGTCGGAAAGTGGTCCATGGATGATCAAAGTGAATGTGCAAGAGACGCGTATGTATGTGTGACTGTGACAGACGCGTAATCGTCGCGTGCCAGCGGTTTCCGGCTATCTGCCATAACGTCTTTGAACTAGGCGCACACAATTTCTGGCTGTTACGCTCTCTTGACCTTTATGCCTGGCTCCTCTCTGTAATGTCACGTTCAGCTCACCACCTCGAGTACGCCAGCCCTCTCGTCCGTGCCCCTTCCCCCGCCAGCACAGTCGGCAGCGTGCATGGTCCCGACCAGACCTCGGATGATGGGCTCGATGATCGGGCCTTTGAGCGAAAAATGGAGGAGAAGCTCAAACTGCGTCAATCTCTGCACGAGGAGGAGATTGCCAACAAGGAGCCACTCATTCGACGTCCCGGCACTGCGCGCGAGGAACGAGGTATGCCTCCGTTCCATGGTCCCTCTACCACGATCCCTTTCTTTCTTCGAAGTTCGTTTTCTCAAATGAAATGGCAAGGTCAAGCACTGTCCTTCGCCGATGGGAAAACCACTTCCTCTTCGCTTGCCTATCATCATCTGCGTTTAAAGTACGACTGACACAGATCAATGAACAGATCTTTCCGAACGCATAATTCGAGAACTCCGCGCCAAAGTCACAGAGATCGAGGATAACGAGTTGTTTGAGCAAACCATGTTACGGGGCTCTCAAGCAGGGATCGAGCAATACACTATCCCAACAGACGTGGACGCAGTCATGCTCAGCATGATGCCTCAGCCGGGCACATCCTTGACGCTGGAGCAACAGCAGATGACGAATGGGCCGTGGAACCAGGTCCAAGGCGTGTATCAGTTCGAAGGGCTCAACGGGCCGGCCACGCCGTCCAAAACACCCGCCAAACGGGCGACAAAAGGCAAAGGGAAGAGCCGCAAGTGACATACTGCAAGCATTGGCCGAAATCGCACATACCATGTATTATCTAGCCGCATAATATGTATCCTGGCAGTGTACGTCCGCAGTCTAATCTGGATCGTCAGAGAAGAAATCAGGCAGTGCTTCCTCAACAGCCTTGATTGTCTCCGCGATACTTCTCCTAGCCTTTTTCGGAGTTTCAGAAACGGGAAGAAACATAGAATATGAGAGAATAACCCACAGCCAGTCGACACTCGCCGTGCATATATGTTGCACTGCCCCATCTCTCGTGATCCCTTTGCAGCTGCTTCAGTCGGCCCAAAACATCTGCCATCCCAAGCGCCAGCACCTGGTCGCTGCGCGTCTTGTCTTTCCAGAAATCCAACCAGCTCGATGTGCATCCATTCTGATGCCATGTAGCCCCACACGCAGGCGCGTGCTCGAAACGTGGCGGATTCGTGCGCAGATGCTCCCAGGTCCGCGTTAGCCGGTAATACCCAGCAAGAAGCCGCAGCTGCTGTGCGGAGTTGATCACAAGCCGGCCTTCGTCATCCACGTCACCTTCATGCAGAGCGGCCGTCGTGCTCGACGAAGCTGTGCTGGCGGAAGTAGCACCCGCACCCAGACTTAGACCTAGACCCGGAGGACCGACGGTCGGTGCCACAGTCGAGGTGTTCGTCTTCGGTTTCAGCAGTCCATCAACGGACGCGCGTTTGACTATCACCGCTTTCTGCATGACTTCAAGATAGGCCGCACCCCGCAAGACGCGCAGGTCCAATTCGTCTGCGAGGGTCATCGCCAGGTACGCATACTGCACTGAGGAGCTCATGAGCTGCCGTAGGAGAAGGATCATCGTGGACAGCAGTTTCTCGTGGTTGCACATCTGCGCCAGCCGTACCAGTCGCGTCAGCTGTGCCGTACTCTCCGCCGACGAAGTTGCCGGCGCAGACACTGAGCTAGGAGAGAAGGTGTATGCATTAGGCGGAGGGATAGCCGTGAGGATCGGCGAGGGCTTGCGATTGACATATTCCTGGATCGCATCCAGCGTCCAAGTCTCCATCCCCTTGAACGAGTATTTGTTAGCAATCCGCGTGATGTCCATGAGCTGTGCGAGATTCGCGTCAGCCGAGTGGATGACACTGAGTTCTGGAGGTCTTGGGAAGCGCATCAGTCGCGGGATAGACAGACAAGTAACTGAACACACAAGGCATACAGCGCCCAAAAGAAGTGGCGGAACTCGTCCACTGTATCTCCTGTCAGGACGATGGGGTTCTCGTCAGAGCGTCCCTCCTCCAGGTCAGAGCCTTGCGGCAGAGAGAACATGGCCTGGAAGGAGGAAGAATCTGGCCGCAGATTAGAGTAGACTGATCTCCTGGTGTAGAGTCACGTACCTTTCGACAGGATGGTCCGGTGCACCTGCAATGCCAAGCGTCAACGACCGTTCATAGGGAGTGCCAGCTCGTGCGCACATTGAATAGTGTGTTCTGCACTAGAATTATACAGCTGCCATCGTCGAAATAGTATGTGTCGTCCCGAATACGACTTCCCCGTGTCGGGGCCGGGAGCTTCCTCTTGAGGGGACCTGCATCCAGTTGAGACAAGCTGGAGTCCGAGCGCTTTCGCTTCAAAGGTGTCGTCTTTGGGTGCTCTTGTGGGGAAACATCAAGGGGCACAGGAGGATTCGACGTTGACGCCGACATCAAGATGGCGTGGGAAAACCATATGCGAAGATCACAGATCAGAAGCGGTAGCGAACAGCTGAGGGAAACGATACACTAATTCAATTAGGTGCTAACAATACAGGATTAAAGATTGCGTCTAGCTACAAATGCGTGGTCCATGAGGCAAAAGAAAGTCCGTAAAAGTCGTCAGAAAGTCCGCGGATGTTAAATCCGCTGAGCGAGTGTGATGGAATTGTCGTCGATGTTGGTGGACATGTACACGCTCTTGAGGAACGTGCCGCCAAGGAGCGCTTGCGTTTGGTTGAAGCCGCCGATCCCCGAGGTGCAGTCGCCAGTCTTCTTGCCGAACGACGCAAAGAGCAGGTCCTTGGCGTCGATCGGGAACGACTTGCCCCCGAATTGGACCGCCACAGTCGCAGTCGTGTTGCACGGGATAGTCCCCGACCCGGTGGCCTCGCTGAACACAGCGCCTGGGATCTGCGCATGAATCGCAGCGGCGTCGGCCGTCGGGAACACCGCGATCGTCGTGCCCGTGTCCAGAATGGCGGCGCTGTGGCTGAGGGGGATCGTCGCGCCGTTCACCGTCACCCCATCCATCTGAGCGACCCAGAAAGCAGAGGTATCGGAGGATTTGACGGTGACGGCTGTGCTGGCGTCGAATTTGCTGGGATCCATGCCGCCGAAAGTGATCTCTCCGCCATTGGGATCATCCACCAACCGCGGCAGAGCATAGGACGCGATGCCCTGAGAGATCGTGCCGGAATTGACCAATGCCTCGATGGGCGTCGGCAGCTTGGTCGGATCGGCCACTGCGGAGGCTACCAATCCCTGACACTCATATGAGCGCATGCGTCTCAAGCGTGCCAAAGAACTCACAGATTTGGCTGTGCCCATTAGCCCGTCAGCGACAGCATCCGACGCAAAGGAGTTGCTGATCTTGTCCGCCAGTCCGAAAGTGTAGTTGCTCAAAAGTATTCCACCAAACACCACAGTGTCGTTGACAAGAGAACCGCTCGCGGAGCCAGAGCCGTAGACGATGTTGAACGGATCGTTAAGTGAGATGAGGCTGCTAGATGTCGAGGAATCGAGGAATTTGTGGTTGCCCTGTTACATTGCCGCTCAGTAACGAACGAAGGGTTTCAGTCGGAGAAACGTACGCAGCCCTGAGGGTTCCCCTGATTGTCCTGTGAAACACAATGGTTGCCCGACTTCAACCAGAGAACCGCTGCAACAATTGAGCCTCGTCGACACTCAGGTATCAGCAAGGGAAAACTTACACGATCCAGAATCGACGATAACCTTGTAGTCTTGCGAGGGACTGCCGATGGACAAGATCATCACAAAGGATGTGTCGGCGCCACTTTAAGATAGCAGATGAGACCATGTTGACGATTGCAGAAGAGACACTCACTCGGAATCGACCTCTGAAGAGTCATTGGTCAGGACGGCAGGCGTATTCGAAGCACTGGCGAACACAAATGAATAGAGCATCATCGATAGAACAGCAGGTACCCACGGTTGGAAGGATTGGGCCGCCACCAGCTGGTTCCCTGCACCTGAGCTGAATTCGGGGACGGACCCGTCAAATCCGGCCGGGAGGACGCTGTAGCGTTTGCGTTGGGCCTGGATGTGTTCTGCGCGGCGATGAAGGTTGGCCAGCAGCTCGTGTTGCGGGGGATTAGGAAGACCTGCGGCTCTAGCAGCAATGCGCGTCGCATGGTTCAGGTCAATTTGATGCCGCTGCACAGACCTCAGTCAAAGAGACTCGGTCAAGAGAGAACCGAGAACGCACGATCTCAGGATGCAGGCTCGGATTCCGTTCCACGCGGCGCAAAGGAACCGAAATCAGTCCCTCGGTTGCGGCCTGGCGCGTGCGAAGCGGTCGTGTTTCCGCGGGAGTAAAAGTAGAAGAGCGACGCTCAGAATAGAGGTAAGAAGCATTGCGTTAAGGCGTGCAGGTGAGTATTAAGTGGTTGTGTGGGAGTTGAAACGTGTGGACGTCGAGAGTCGTAAGAAAAGACAGAACAGTCGTGAAAGGCTCGACCGGGAGCGAGTGAGTGTCGGGCGTAAAAGGAAGAATCTAGAAAGTAGTGGAGGGGCACGTTGTCGCTCGAACACTCTTATAGTTCACAAAAGCGATGACAGACGGCATGTGCATGGATTGAGAACAATGAACAATGGTGCCTATTGTTCTCGGGTTGTACAAAGAAATGTGACATACACGCCTCTGACCCTGATTGGAAGCGGCAAAGAAGGGAGATGGTCACGGTAGACCATGCAACCACCGAAGTGTTCGCACTGCTCTAGGAACAAGGGAGAGAGCTTCAGAGAACGGTGACAGGGCTGGTTGATTACATAACTAGCTTGATTGATTGAAGTGTAAGGGAGCGCATCAACACGTGCCAAGTTACAGTGTCCGAACAGCACAGGGCTACAGTTACAAATTTGCTATACAAATGCGTACATCACGAGCACAGTTGCCAAGGAAAGCAGAGACCCCAATCCCGATACTTGAACGTTGAAAGAGCCTCCGGTAGTGGGAGTTGCCGAAGCTGCAGCCGGCGTCGCCGATAGTGAAGATGCAGTCGATGTGCCACTAGGGCTGGCACTCGCTGGGCTTGCAGCCGCAATTTGTGTTACTGGAGGGCATTGTGGGGCCACAAGCGAGGACCCATAGTTGCTCGCAATCCACAGTACGACTCCGTTTGTCCAGCCAAAGCCGGCCTGCACGACATACTCCCCTCCGCGACCAGCAGAGTCGATGTCCGAGATTGAGAACTTTTCAAACATCTTCAGGGGACGGGGTGAGACTACATCAGAGGCAGAGATATTGAAACGAACGTTGCCTGTGTTATTGACACTTTGAGTGACATTCAACTCCGAGTCCGACAAGCGCGGCAGCACTCCGGGGATGGAGCCCCCGGTCGCATGCCTATGCCAGAATAAGCGCAAGGACACCCTGGACAGATGATACTCACCAACTGCACAAAGCACTGGCGAAGTAGCGATTGGCAAGCTGCACTCGCAGGGCCTCGGCCCAGCCCCCGCCCGTCGCGTTGCCTCCATTGAAGACAGTGCCATTTAGCGCATTTAGATCTGCAACGGGGCCAGACGAAGTGACATTGACAGTCGCGTTGTAATTCTGCAGCGGAAGGGCCGATTCTGACAGGCCCAGTTGGCCAGCGGGGATGAGCGAGAACGTGTTCTGCCCCGCAGCTGGAGTGGGGATAGACCCCTGAGACACATTCGAGGGCAAGGCGGCCAGTGCTTGAAGAACGATATATTGATGCGGCGGCCATGCGTTGGGAGCATCCCTATCGCTTGATTAAACAAGAGAACATTCGAGCATGGCGCATCGAAAACACACCACTGTAACCCGGTCTCGATGAACGAGACGGGCATTGTCCCATTGTATCTATTGAGCACCATATTCACAGCCGCAAAGGCACCGAACGCGTTCGAGCTGTTACGCGCAATCTCCGCCGGAATGATGCCGCTCCAGTACGGATAGAACGCGGCCATCGTAAAGACATTGTTTTGGGCGTTCGTATCCAGATTGAAATCGTAGAATGCAAGCTGAGGTACCGTGAAAATCGGATGATGGGCTTGGAAGAGCGCTTACTTTAGTCGCATTCCAAAACAGGTCCAAGATACCGTCTTTGATGGTAGCCGCAGCAGCCCGATGAGACGTTGCTGCGGTTGCGTTTCTGGTCTTGTTATACAAGTCCGCCATTATCACACGGTTCTTGTCTGGATCGAATTAGCCTAGGATAGCGACGAAGTGACAAAGGACTGACACATGATGCTGTTCAGATCGACTGGTAACGTCTTCCTGACATTCAAATTGCGCAGATTGGAGCTCGTGTCCGTGATCCATCGTGACGAATAGTCCCAGCCTGTTTCGGCACCGCTGGCCAGCTCAGCATAGAGATCAGCAGACTGCGTTGCGTTCAGCGAAGGTTGTGATGGATCGTGGACGGTCAAGTAATCTGGCTCGCGTTTAGTCGCGAGCGGTGAAGACCGAGGGCAAAGACGCTACCAGTCAGGTAGGACTCCGGTCGTGGGGCAGTGTTGTTCACTTTGTATTGGATCATCGAGTGTGTTTTGTTTGTGAGCGGGCTCTTCACGGTAACCGTTCGATGGGCCGCCCACCAAGCGATTTCTCGCTACGAGATTCAGACGACAAAAGCTATATTAAAGAGCAAACGCACCTCAGCGATGGGCAGGGCTCTGGTCAGGATTCCCGTGTCGTTCGATGCAGATACGTAACGCGCGAGCATTTGGATGAAGAGCGGTGGTTGGGACCGATCGAGATCTGCAGCAGAGCTCGAGTGACCGCTCTCAGCTGACAGAGTAACTCACAGTAGATTCGCCCCCCGTTGGGAATGAAACCAAACCGCTCAATCTCGTCCATGAAGTTTTGGAGTGTGTCATTGACGATGGTGAACAACTCGGACTCCAAGAGGCCCTCCACAATCCAATACGAGTCCCAATAGTACTGCTCGCGGAAACGGCCACCTGATCCACCGTGTCAGCCAGAGGTTTCAAAGTCGAACGAAAGCCATACCGGGAACGACGAAAGTGTGATTCAGAGGAATGAGCGAACTTTCGCATCTCACCCCGTCGCATAGGGTGCTGGCATTTGTGCCTCTAACCAGCTGCGTCCAGAAGCCATTCACCGTCTGCGAGAATGCCTTGAGGAGCGGATCCGTCACGTTCTTTAAGAAAGCTGGGGTCGTGGTGAATCCAGGGAGGACGACAGCCTCGAGTTCCTGTCCTTCGCCGGTAAAGTCAGCGTCCACAAAGCTCACGACTTGGCCCTCCGTGAGAGCGGTGCCGCTGCTGTTCAACGCCGCAAAATCAGCAAGCACAGTGCTCCTGTTTTTCGAAGTCGGCTGCGGAAAGTTTGGATCATTTTCACGCGGTCACATGGGCGACGTACTTTGTCGACGATGGTTTTGGGGTCCGTGAAGATACCCGCCAGGTTGAGCGTCTGGAGAACCTGCACCATACCCATCAGGAAGGGAAGCCACGAGCGTGTTTTAGGTGCGAACCGAGCCTGCGCAGAAGATCTCTGAAGGACACCAGGCTTGAACGGGGGGAAGAGCAGCTTGAGATGGGACAAGGGCCCCTGCCGAGCCGGATGGCGTGGCAGTCAGCGTCGCGACTGCGACCTGGGACACGGTTGTCGTTGGAAAACTCTGGGATGCAGAGAAGCTGATCGAATGGGCGCTTCCGGTACTACTCGACTGAGACACCGCTCCACGCCCTAGACACGCGGCGATGACGACGGCAAGAATCCCGGGCGGAAGCATTGCAGCAGCCTTGAATGCAAGCTACGAGCAGGAAGATGGTGGTCGGACTTGGACTGGGTCCGTTCGACCTGTCGATCCGTCTTCCCCGCTTTATAAACGCCGGGTCTCAATCTTACAGTCCCCATGTGACCGGAAATCAGGAGGGGAATGAATGGATCCATTATGCATGACGAGTATATGCGGTTGTTATTAGAACGCTCCATCGGTCGTTTCGATGATTGGCGAGCGGGCGCGGCGCCTCGCTGCGTGTCAGATGACCCCCCGCCAACTGACAGAGATGCAACGCAAGCTTTGCATGACAGGTGGCGGCAGGTGGAAGGGGAGCGATGCGGAGAGACTCAGAGCGGCACCGTTAATGTCGGGTCGATTAGGCCTGGACGAGGCGGAAAGAGAGCAAGGGCTCGGACTGCAAGATTCAATCGAGAGGGACGACCGGTCCTAGCAAAGAGCAGCAGTTCGCGAGCACGATGATTATTTGTGACTTGATGCCAATCACACAAACATAAAAACCTCACTCATAATCTCAGCTGGAACCAACTCATACTACTAGACTGATCCGCCTGGCAAATGCTCTTTCCTCTTCCTTTGCTCTTACTCCAATCTCCGTCTACGACCTCCTTGTCTTCAATGCTGTCATCGCTCTCTTGGGGTGCTGGGTCGCATCTGGATTACACTATTCTGTGAGCAGCGGCGAGCGCCCCATCTGGTGCTTGGAGTCCGAATGTCGCAGTCTCTGCTAAGGCTTTTGCCGCTCTTGCCGCTACGGTTATCAAGCTCGTTACACTGCATTGCGAACTTACATCGCTTCCTTGGGGGACTGGATCACCGATCAAGCTAAAATTACATTCGGTCTACGGCGGACTCGCGCATCAAGATCCCAGGGTGCTGCGCAGTTCAACTCCACATAAAGACGTCTACACACACCTCTTTCGCCCTCATTCCAGCTCAAACAATGATGGTCTCGCCTTCCTTGCCTGCGAGCCTTCCGGTGATTCTGCTTTTGCTGCCCCTGGTCTGCAGCGAACCCATCCACATCCCGCTTGTCAATCGAAGGACTGATCGAGTCCGCACTCTTACCGACCACTTTGCTGCCGGGTCGTCTGCGCGGTCAAGATATGGCTATGCTACCGGTCTTCCATCCACGTCTTCAAGGATTCGACGGGGTAGCACGATCGACTTCTCAATGGAAGACCAGGTAAGCGGTGCGGCTGATGCGTCGGGTCGTTCACTCACAGCGACCAGGGAGCCGACGCGAGTTACATTGGCAGTGTTTCCATTGGCACGCCGTAAGCACATGTTCTTCTTACCTTGTCGCTAAATTGATAATCACGTTGTTGGATAGACCACAGACCTTCTCGGTTATACTGGACACCGGAAGTTCCGACCTTTGGGTCGTGGACTCACAGTGTCTAAGCTGTGGCGGGGGCAGCTCCTTCACGTCTTCATCTTCGTCGTCGTTTCTGCAATCAAGCAGCCAATCAGTGGAAATCGTCTATGGCTCTGGGCAGGTGGCCGGAACTGTAGCTACAGATACTGTTAGCATGGGCAGCCTCAGTGTTTCCTCGCAGGGGTTCTGTGCGTACTACATCTCTTGTAGAAAGAAGCTGAATCTGAAGCTTTACGACTAGTATTGGCAGAGCAGCTTACGCAGAATCTCATCCAGGGTCAAGTTTCCGGCCTGATTGGTCTGGCCTTCCAGAGCCTAGCGCAGACGCAGGCTGTCCCTTTCTGGCAAGCCCTGATCAACGCTAATCAACTGTCGTCACCCGAAATGTCATTCCACTTGCTTCGCTCCTTAAGCTCGGGGGATGCGCCAGGGGGGACATTCACGCTCGGGGGCACCAACGCATCGTTGTACACAGGGGACATCGACTTCCAGAATCTCGTCCAGTCTCCCGCAGGTGCGGCACAGACATACTGGCTCTTGGACATGTCAGCCGTCACGGTTCAAGGGAACGCGGTCACTCTACCACAGGGAGATTCGGTCACAGCTGCTATTGACACTGGAACGAGCCTGATCGGTGCTCCCAGCAGCACCGTTTCAGCGATCTGGGCTGCCGTTGATGGGGCAAGTCCTCTCTCCGCCTCGATAGGCCAAGGATACTACCAGTTCCGTGCGTTGCACTTGTCGTCTGTGTCTTGGCCTGTGGACGTACTGAGATCCAACAGCCTGCTCTACCAACGTGAGCGTGACCCTCTCGTTCGGAGCAAAGCCTGGCCTATTAGCCCTGAGGATATGAATCTGGGGCCCATTCAGCAAGGCAGCTCTTTTTGCGTCGGAGCCATATTCGACTTGACGCTTGGCTCACAAGCCAGTTCAGGCAGTCCCGGCTGGGTGGTCGGGACACTTTCCTGGTCAGCTCCTACTCTCATCAGCAATTCAATTCTGTTTGACGACGAATGTCGACAGAAAAATGTGTACACCGTATTCCGACAAACCCAGCGTCTGTTGGGTTTGCCCAGCTTCTTCGGACCCACTGTGTCGTCTTCAACGAGTGGAACTGCTGTCATCCCAGGGAACCCTGGCCTACCGACCGGGTCAGCGTCGGGATCAGCGTCGGGATCGACCTCGACGACTGTTATTGTAAGTCCCAGCGGTCAACCCAAATCCATGCATTTGACCTAGTGCCTCTAGCTGCGGCGATTGCCCTCGCTGTGCCCAGCAAGGCATCCATCCTGCTACTGTTTT
>CAVNYO010000193.1:0-43951 GCA_963692855.1 Mycena citricolor
AAAAAATTCAAGAAAAGAGAAAGAAAAGTTTTATCACAAAAAAAAAGACTCGGTCCCTCTTTTCGTCTAACTTATGAGGTGAATTTGCCGAGTCCTTAACAACTTTTAGCTCTTCGCCTTAGTATACTCTACCTACGAACCAGTGTCGGTTAGGGTACGGTTTGAAAAAATTTAGCTCTCTTTTTTTACCCTTCCCTGCTCCGCTCGCTACGCGCTGCTGGCAGCGCGTAGCGCTGGCAGGGCCTTATTGGTTGGGGATTATATTGATTATTTTATTTTTTAGAGACAATTAAAATTTTTATTATTATTATAAAAATACTCCGCAGTGCGCAGCAGCGAAGCGCGCCGGAGCTGTCGCCTGCTCAATATATAATAATTTTCCTTGTATGCAACGCTCCACCAGCGGAGAGCAGGCGGCGCTGCGCACTCGGATTAAAAAGTAATTTATATTTCCTGATCTACTCCAATCTATAATAAGTATTTATAAGGCAAACCCTTCTACTATAGACCACAAGATAAATTCATTATAAGATTCTACACTCATCAGCTAAAACATTTGTTTTAAGACCTTAGAGACCGTATAACTCAACACCGTTAATCGTTTTGTTGAAACCCTTTCGCATTCGGCGAGAAAGATTAATACTTTCTTTACGTTACTCATGTCAGCATTCTCTTTTCAGTTTTACAATATAAACAATGAAACACTGTTTAGTCTTAAGTTTATACTGAATGTTCTACTACCTAGTATTAGAATTAAAGGTATATAATTTATTTATATCCGGAGGACATTAATTCTAAACTAACACGATATCGGTTGATTGTTTAAGACCCGTTAAATTTTCGGCGCTACAGTCTAGCCTGCTGCTGCGTTGTTACTTACGTTCTTTAAATGTAGCGACTACCAGGCTCACATTACAGCTGTATCTGATTATGCTACGACCTTAATTTCACTTAACAATCATTTGGGACCTTGATCTGTGTTCTCGGCTGTTTCCGTCTTGACTACCCACTTAGCATGAGCAGTCTGAATATCTACCATTAATTTATGTAATTCCGAGATTCACTTCCAAAGGTAGGATTTCCACGTCCCCTCAACCTAAACGCTTAAAAGTTTAAAAAGTACAAAGCACTTTTTTTAGTTAGTACTAGGGCAGCTTACCTTATTCAGCCAAGCTGCTAAATACCTTTTAACTTAAATTTGTTGGGAATTGCCGTGCTGTACCTCCATAAATTTAGTATAGATGTCATACTTAAATATGTTTCGTAGAAAACCAGCTAGCACCAGGTCAGATTGGCATTTCACCGCTTACCAAAACTCCTCGGAGAATACTGCAACATCCATCCGTTCGATCCATTATAATCTGGTCTTGGTAAGATCACTCTGGCTTCGGGTCTAATAAAAGTAACTAACCCGCCACTATATTAAGTGAATAAAACTTCTTTAATTTTTTTATTAAGAAGTAATATTAAAAAATAGTCCAGTCGCTTTCGCTAGGGCTTTAAACCTTGCTACTTTTATTAACTTGCTGACCCATTATGCAAAAGGTACGCCGTCATTCTATATTTAAAGAACTCCGACTGCTTATAGGATTACTATTTCATATAAATAATAAACACAGTTTTAATTCACTCTATCTTTTCTTTGTTAAATTAATAACTTTGAAAAGTAGTTCTTGTCTTATTTTTAGTTACTTTTCTGTGTTGCTATCTTTTGCTATTAACTTTCCTTTACAGTACTTGTTCGATATCGCTAAATTTATAATACTTAGCCTTGGAGGATGGTTCCCCCTTATTCCGACAAGTTATCTCTCATCGTACTTTTTTAGACCGTTTAATTTTATAATGTCTCTACCTTTCGATTCCTACGCCACCCGCACACCCTTGGCCGACCTTAAGGGCAAGGCTCGCGCCAAAGGCACGCGGGAGTCGCTGCTCACCCGAAGGGAGCGTAGCGCGCGCTGCGCGGGTTTGCCGCCCGCATACGGCAAACCCGACTGTACGCAGTACGCTAAAGGAACGGGGAACCCGACTAAAGTAAAAACATCAAATAACTACACTCTTGTATTTATAAAATAAATACAATAAACAAATATGCTAATTAATAATTAATTATTTAGACTTAAAATTGCTGTCTATTTTTTTTAATTGCTTATAAATTTACAGGACTTTTTATTAGCAAAATCGCTTTTTTTACGCTTCTATGGAACAAGTTTTTTAACTTGCTAAACTTTCTATTCTTAATAATTTAGTGTACTCCGCAGGACTCCGTTTCCGGCAGCTGTGCGCAGAGGCAGCAGTCCTCCCGCTCCGAAGGATGCTAAAGCAGAAGCACCGCAGGGTGCTATGCTCGTAAGGGTGCGCAGCCCTCCGCAGGGGAGGGCGGCGTGTACGAAGTTGCATTAATTCTCTATCTTAAAATTAAGAATAACGATAAGAATAAGAATAAGAATAGAATTAAAGTTTATTCAATTTATAAGTTTCAATCTTATGGCTAATCCGATTTCACTCGCCATTACTCTCGGAGTCTCGGTTGATTTCCTTTCCTTTCCTTAGTGAAATGTTTTACTTCAGGAAGTTATAATTAAAGGTTTCCCTTAGGATCGTTCTCTTTTTAAATTTTAAACCCTTTAAGGGTAAGTAGATATAAATAAAAAAAACTAATTATTTATATCTATTTAGAGAACTTTAGGCTAAAATTGCCTCCTTTTTTATAAATTTGCTGTAGCTATCCATAATAATCCCTTTAATTTACTTTAAAAAATATATTTTTTTTTAATGTTTGAACAATATTGTCATCGATACTTTTAGACCCTATCTTTTAGAAAAATGCCTTTATAAATTAGAGAATATATCCGCCGCCGTAGGGTGGCTTCCTAGTAGCGCACTCCTTTACTCGCCTCCTTCTCTTTTACCAACTCTGCTCGCGCAACTGATTCTCCGCACTCGCGAAGCGCGTGCTGCGAACCCCTCATGTACTAAAGTAGAAGCAGACTGCGCCTCATTCTGCGTAGCTGGACTGCTTTAGCATATTGCGGAGCAGGGTTACTTCCGAAGGGGTGCTGTCCGTAGGTGCTGCTGCACCTGCACCTTAAAAAAAAAAGCAGCTGCGGACCTCGACAGCAGCTGCAGGGTTCTTCGCGGGTACGTGACGCTAGGAGGGCCTGCTCTCGCTCCGCAGAGGGCGCGTTCGCTCACCCAGCAGGGCGCAGTAAAGCAGTCCTGCGAAGGAGGCGTCGGCCTCCCCCAGGGCGGTGTGTAGCTCCTGCAGCACGCGCTTCGCGACTGCGGAGAGTAGAATGGGGATTGAGTAAGGATGGCTCTGGGGAGGTGTCAACAGTTAGGCAGCTTCTGCTTTAGCATTCAGGCTGACCTCTCTCGTGTCTGATGTGTAGCTCGTGGTTTGCTCCGCAACCTCGCGCAGCTAGACTAGGGAGAACAGCCTGCGGAGAGCAAACAGTGCAACGATGCGAAGCATTGTAGAGTAGTGACTGCTTAGTTAAGGACCGCTGCTTCAATTTTTTAAGAAGAATTGCGTTGTTTGTTTTAATTTGAAAACACCTGGACTTGAACCAGGACTTTCCCATTAAAAGTGGGACACTCAAACCGCTCGAGTTCTGTATTCTTTTTTTTTTTTTCGCTATCGCTAATCAAAATTTTAATTTAAGAGCTGCGCCGAGTAATAAGAGTAAGACTAAGAGTAAAACTAAGACTAAATCTAAGAATATGACTAAGGTTAAGACTAAGACTAATCTGAAAAAAAGAAAAGAAATTTGAATATTATTATTTTTTTGCGACGGCCTACTACCTGACTGTTATCTATTTTTTAATCTGTCTAGAAAACCATACCCGCCTCCTCCTTCCTGCGGAGGACAGCTGCGTGCCTGCGGACAGCGGAGCGCGAGGACGGTCGCGAAGCGCGAACTTTAGCAAAAGCTTTTTTCAAGGATTTTTGTGTACACGTTCGACCCATAGTTAAAAAAGTTGAAAGGTTAAGTTTATAAATCGACCCTTCACCAGCGTAGCGCGCGCTACGCGAGTGCTTCGTAGTGCAGTACTGCACACGAAGCACCGCCGTATGTTAAAGCAGCAGTGCTGCGCCACACTGCTGACCTTCGGTTGCTAGAGAGGCTGTTATTTTTCTCCTAACCTGAAACGTTTCAAGGTATCGAAAAGTTAAAAAAATCCCACAGAAGCTTATGCTGCTACCCTCTTTGCTCCAATCGCGCTGCTGCTTTAGTGCGCGGTTTGCGTCAGCAGCAGCGCGCAAGGTGCTTACCCAGAAGCGTGCAAAGCTGCGGAGCGGCTAGGGGCAGTCACCCCCTACCCGGGGTACCCTCCCCGCAGCTTTGCTCCTGCGACCTGCTGTTCACTGCGTAAATAAAGCTTCGCTCCGCAGGCGATCCGAGAAGCAGCTGAGCATGAAAGATAATATTATTTTAATAAAAAATTAACATAGCTATTGCTTAGCTACTGAAGGGTGAGAACGATATACTACCCCCTTCTTTCTTGTTCCTGGTTATTTATTTAGCTTTCTTTTAGCGCGCTACCCACTGCTCACAACGCACTGCATAATTAATATGAAAAAAAAAAAGCTGTTTTTGTTGTACTAGATGCCTTCCGGATCCGACCTTGGTGCTTTAGCTGCACGCGCTACGCCCACTACGCGCTTGCGGACTGATGCTGACATAGCCTCCGGTTAACTGAGTTGAAACGATTCGAACGTCTATCGTCTACGGCCAAAAGGTAGTGTTTTCCCAATTAAACTACAACTCAAAAAAAATTAATTAAAAAACCTCCACTGCGCGCTTCTGGCGAAGCAGACTACCGTAAGCTGCGCTAACTTTCCCCCTTCGCCGCTTCACCTCTCTTATAGCTAGTTTCCCGGCGCGTGCGGACTGCTTTCCGCCTGCGGAGGTGCGCTCCCACCTAAAAGGGCATTATTTTATTTAGTGGGGTGCTGCTCTGATTTAGCATTCCCCTGGGGGGTGCACGCGCGACGCTACTGCGAAGTTATCTTTGCCGAGCGTGCGCTGCGGATAATTAGTTCTACGCCCCCCGTCAGCTTCGCAGGAGCGCAGGACGGGTTGCTTGCTAATAACTCTTAGTGCTTATAGGGTTACTAAGTTTATATGCGTAAGTAGTAAATATTTATATTTCTACTTTATTCTCAGTCGCGGGGGAGGTGGGCTACGCTCCCTACCCTTACCAGTCGCCTACGGAGCGAAGATGGTGGGAAGCTAAAGCAGCACGCTCGCGCTCCGCAGGAGACCCCGAAGGGGTCGACCTGCGGAGCGCGAGCTGGTATGTGGTAAAGCAGAGGCAGCATGCGGCCTGCAATGCTAAAGCAGTCCAGCTACTCCTTTAGCGCGCGAAGTTGTAGGGGTAGCCTTCTGGGTAGTGTGTACCTCCTGCTCCGCAGCGCACCACCTGTGGAGGATCGCTAAAGGAGCGTAACCCTTGGCCGCAGGGCGACTCCTGCTTTAGCTGTACGCGTTACGTGACTCCTGTTCCGGAGGGGAGGTTCCCTACCGAGGTTGCTATCCCAGCGAAGCGGAAGGAATGCAGCTCTGCTTAACGCTTAGCGCTTCACGCAGCACTCGGTACCCCGCCTCTTTTTCCACACATAGACCCAGCCTAACTGCAAAGCACGCGAACCATTTCTGTCCGTTTCAGCAGCGCAACCGAAGGACCGCTGATCTAAGCTTACTATTCTTTCCACCAGCGGAGGGGGGGTATGTAAAGGTAGTGAAGCTAGGACACTCGCCTCATGCGGTGTGTAGTAGATAAAGCAGAGGAATATTGGGCTTCCTATTCTGCAACGCGCGCAAGGCGACTGCTTTTGCAGAAGCGATAGCGCTCCCATTTGGTGAGAGAAACGGCAGTGCTTACCCTTACTAGTCTAAGGCTAGTGCTTTTTTTGAGAGGCCTACCCCACGAAAGGCAAACGCAAGCTGAGCTGCGGTCTTATTCTGCGTGGCTGTAGGCCGGTCAGGCTGAACGTCAGAGACCCCTTACTCTTGCGGGCGAGTAGGCGTAGGATGCTAAACCAGTTAGCCTGCGGAGCAGATTGGTTTGCATTGTAGATGCGCAGTACGTAAGCACAGCAGTTAAAGGAGAGGTACGCACCTGCGGACCGAAGGGAGAGCATCGACTGCGGCGCAGAGCTAGATACCAACCTTTATAAGAAAATTTAAGGTAGAGGTAATGTAACTATGTAGCTATTAATAAGGCTGAAACGAGTAGTCGTAAAGCGCGGAAAGTGTAAAGTTAAAATACGAGTAAAGAGACTTGAACTCTTACAAATATAATTTATGAGTGCCTAAAACCCACCCGGCTACCAAATTTCGGCATACTCGTAATGAAAAAAAACTTGTCCTATCCTTTTAGTTAAGTGGTTAAATAGAAATATACTTCTCGCGATTTGCACGCACCTTCGGACAGTGCTAAAGCAGAAGTAGCAAGCGCCCTGCGCTGATTTATCCCTACGCGCGCTTCGCTCCTGCGGCCGCAGGGCAGGACGCAACGCTCCTAATCTAAGGATTGCAGCTACTTCGCTGCAAGGCGGAGGGTCTCCTACGGTGCGGCCTGCATGCTGTGCACGCTACGCTACACAGCAGGCGAACCGCGTACGTAGCGCAAGCAATACTGGTTTAGCCCTCCTTCTAGCTACGCACAGGCAGAGACATACTCCGAAGGTTGCTAAAGCTGCCTCCTCCTTATGAGTGGAGACGCGGAGCGCGGCACATGGGAAAGCATAATCATCAAGCAGGCAGCGGAGCGCCATAAGCACCCTTGCCTTTATTTTAGGAGCCCTGGAGAGTTACTCCTGCTTAGAAATGTAAGTGTTATTAAAAAAAAACAACTTAAAATTTTTAACTGATCTTAGCAACCTTGGCAGCCCCCTTACTAATAGATTATAACTATAACAGAAGCAGAGCTCCAGTCAGGCTTCGTAAACCTGAGTTATTCGCCTTTCGTTACTTATGATCCAGCGGACTACTATTGAGTGTCTGGCGGTCTATGCTAAACCTCCTCACCCGCTCCAGCGCTTCGCGACCGCGCGCCTCCACCTTCAGATGGAGGCGCGACTCCCGCGCTTCGCAGCTGCGCATGCAGGAGCTACGCGCATGCCCCCCTCTTGCTGGTTACCTTCTTGCAGTCACCTCCTTCAAGATAAAGAAGGGCAAGCGGAAGGTGCAAACTTCTCCTCTTGCTTTTTTTAAGGTTACGTTCCTCCTTCTGCTTTAGTAAGTCTAGGAGTCAGCCTGAAGTTTCCCCGCTTAAAGAGGTAAGGATGAGCCTCCGATGTTGCGGACTGCGCCCTGAGGGTACGTAACTATCGCAGTAGAACCTAGCCTCCATGCGAAAGCTTGCTTCGCCTAAATTATAAGGATTGTACTAGCAATGAGGGTAAGAGTACTAAGCGAACGAAAGGGGGTACGTGAATGGCTCTCCTTGCTGCAGCGAAGTAGCACCCTCGCTGGAGGATTACCATAGGGCTCGGAAACCGGCGAAGCGCGAGGCGCGCACCCCCCTTCGGAGCTGCAGGGGGGGGTGGAGCGGCAGGAGCTCCGCGCTCGTAAGGGTGGGAGGGGTAAAACAGCAGTGCAGCCCTCTGCTTTAGCACCGCGCCGCCTGCGGAGCGGAGCTACTGCTTTAGCGGCGCTGCGCTGCGGGCCGCAGTGCTGCGCCGCGAACCGCGAGGGCCGGAGGACGGGTATCCGAAGTAGGCCAGCGAAGCTGGACAGCAATATGGGCTTTGAGTCTATTTAAAAAAATTATACCCTGCAGTAATAGAGATACTATAACTTCCTCTTTTGTTTTTACCGGTTAATCTAGCAAAATTTAAATAATTAATTTTACCTCTGGCACTAGCACCTCGTCTAATAAGATTAATAGTATGTCGAGGTCTAGAAGGTTGTGTCATAATTCTACCTGCAATTTTTATGTTCAATCCAGTAATAAATGCAGGAATAATAGAGCTATTAATCTTTTTATTTTTACTGTTTCGCGCTACGGAAGTGCTGCTTTGCAGCGGTGTTCGATAAAAATTATTAAGTCGCTTAAAAATAGAACCTTTAAATAAATTGTTTTTAATTCTATAAAGCTTAAATTTATTAATAATAATACCTATAAGGTTAACTAATATATTAGTATCCTTAGAAGGATAATGTAATCGAATTAAATTTAATTCTACAGGTTTATTAAATATTACATTTAAACTAGCACACAATGCTTTTAATTCTTCAGGAAATACTTCATTAAGGCTATATTGACTTAAAATTTTAGAGTCTTTTAAAAATCTATTTCTAAAAAATTTACGTGTATTAGAATTTTTATATTTATGTCTAATTATTCTTAAATTTTTTTTATTTAAAACTAATAAAAAATAAAATAATTGAATTGTAATTTTATCAGGTTTAATAATGAAGATGGGTTTACTAATTAAACAACGCATAGCTTTAAACGAAGCTTCTAATAAATTATAAATACTGCTACTAATTTTATTATTATTAGGGTTGAAATTGTAACCTAAAATTCTTGAATAACTATTAATTATTCCTTTAGTTTCTCTATTATAAATACTTAATTCTTTTAAATAAGCACTTAAAACTACAGGCAGGTCATCATCGATATTAAATTCTTTAATATTTCCGGAAGATGTAGATGTAGAATTAGATGTCACTGTAGATAGGTTAGAATAGTATAAAAGTGAAACAGGGACATTACTTAAAGAATTGGTATCTAGTTTAGGTTCAAATCTTAACTCAGTTTTAATAGTTTCAATGGTTTGTAAAATTTTAATTTTATTAGATTTATAAATATTTTTTTTTATTAAATATTTATTTGATTTAATATTACGTGATTTTTTTTTATTAATTAAATTTAAATCTGTAATATCAGAAACTCTTACTAAAGCAGCTATTTTTTCAGCTTTAATTATTCCTTCCTTCAAGATATCTATTAACTCTACTAATTTTATACTTCTTAATTTACCTATAATAGCAGACTTAGCAAAAATCAAATCATTAAAGTTTTTTTCTATTTTTTCTATATTATCCAGCGCTGCTTTAGCAAGGGCAGGAGCTCCGCTACCTGCTTGCCCTGCGAACCCGGGAGTGTAGCTCCCGCTGGGCGCGCCGCTGCCCTCGTATCGGGCAATGGTTCGCTGCGTACTGTTATCCCAATTGATATTTAAAGAATAATTAACTCGCGCTCATCGACTATATCAAGCGTTAAATTTAAATTCTTCTTGTCAAATAATTTTAGTTATTCTTTTTCAGTCCTCAGCTTTTCTACCCCCAGGGTAGAATGTGATATAAGGTAATTCTTGATTTTCTTTATTAGTGTATTCCAGATAATCGTTATTATCTTTAATATTAGTAATCTGCTGCAGCGAAGAAGCAGTAGAGCTTGCGTTTTGGCGAAGCGGAGTATGCTCCTTCAAATCAAGGCTATTATTATTATTAATAAAATTCTGCGCAGCATTTACTTTATCACTTACTAATCCGGCTTCGTTCTGGTACTTGTTAGCACTATTAATAATTTTTAAAAATATTAAATTATAATAGTCACTGTTTCTATCTTTAGTTTTACCTGTCTGAACTGTGGCTTCTGTTCCTCAAAGACTAGTCCTTGCTGTGCCGGCAATTTGGTCCAGAGGGCTTCGCGCGCCCTTCTCCCTGTTGTCTTGTAGGACACGTAGCTCCCGCTGGTCGAGCGGAGAAGAGGTGTGAAGGATTGCATCCTTTCGGCTGCTGCGCTGTAGGGAGTCAGTCAAATGATCGCTACTGCTACTTTCCTTTAGAAGATTAAGTTGCGGTGCTAAATTTTTAGCAATAAAAAATAAAGACAATTTTAATAACTCAGAAAAGTTGTCAACAAGGCGCAGGCCTAATTTATCATACTTAAACTTATCAAGGCCGGGGCTGCTCTCCCCCCCTCCCGCGCTTCGCGTGCTTTGGGCAGGGGAGGGCCGAGCGAAGGAGTCTAAATCTAAAATAAACATTTGTTTACGAAGTCATAGATTTCGCATAGTAGATCTAGTTTCAAACATAAGTTTAATTAATGAATGTAATTGTTTTTTTTGTTTATTTAAAAATATTATTTCCTCCTCGCTGCTCTCGCTTCGCGCTCGTAGCGTGGTTACCCGGGTAACCGGTCCGCCCCCACAGCTGCGCGCGCTTCGCGATGCAGGGCAGGGCTAGCAGTTGGTAAAGTAGTACTATACCGTGTTAAAGTTGAAATAAGTATGGGTAAAATTAAATATAAAAATAAAAACCTTTTATTATCACTAAATTTAGTAAAATCAAATCTTTCCGCATCAGCGCGAGGCGAATTAAATTTAACCTTAATTTTAATTGGTTTACGTCCTTCTAATTTTTTAACATTAAAATTAGTAGCTTGTCGTAAACTATTGGTATTAGAAGAAGATAAATTATCTTTATTATTTAGTTGCGGACGCGGAGCTCGCGAAGGAGCCAACTGTGCTTCTTCAGTATCGGTTCGAGTCATAGATGTTTCACTTATTTTAATTTGCCCTTTACCTAAAATTTCAGGATTTTGTTTCTGGGATACTGGTATCATATTAACTAAACTATTTTTAAAATTTATCAACAGTGCAGCAGTGCTGGGGCTTCGCTCCCCCCCCGCGCTTAGCGACAGCGGGCCCAGCGGACGGTTGATAATACTAGCAGGATATTTACCAGTGTACTGACTAGAGATTAAAATTTTTAATAAAGCTAAATTATATCTATAAAATAATTTAGCTAAATTATTTGTGTTAAATAGTGTGTTTGTGTTAGTTTGCCCTTTTTTATTATTTAAGCTAGGCTGGATTATTAGACGGTTCGAATTTTGAAAATTGCGAGTAGTGCTGCGCAGCCGAAGGGCGCTACGCCCCTTGCTACTCAGAGGTACCACCCCGCCCAATAATTCTTCATTCTTCTCCGCTCACTCCCGCGCTTCGCGGCGCTGCACTGCTAAAGCAGCCAAGGGAGGGCGAGGAGCCTGCGTAGCAGTTACACTCGAAGAATTACGTAAAATGTCCTTTAAATGAAGGTATTCTATCTTCTCAAAAATTTCAACCGCTTTATTATAAGTTTCATCTTTATCTTTATTAGAATATTTAACCTCTAAAAAAATTTATTTAATCGTAACTGATATTTTATTTGACTTAAATTAGTTTTATGTAATAATAACGCAGTAAATTTATTTATTTGCTTCTGTTGTTCGCGCAGCGGGTTCGGAGCAGCGACCGTAGATAAAGGAGTAGAGGTAAGGTCCTTCGGGCTGGTTGTCCTTCGGGCTGATAGCCCTTCGCCCAGTACGATAGGGTTTTTTTTTCTACTGTATTGGTATTGAACTCGGTATTGCTCGCACTCTGTGACCGTAGTGCACCCCCTCGAAGGTCGGGCAGCGTTGCGCTGCTTCGCGCCTGCGGAGACTGAAGGGAGTTAGAGGTTAACAGCCCAGCTCTAAAGATAATATTTAATGAGTAAGCTAAAGAGGAATAATTTCTTGAATTAAAAATACTGCTTCTCAGCGGTCGCAGTGTGCCCCCTGCGTTCGGTACGTAGCTCCGCTTATGATTATAGGATAAGGGTACAATAGATTCATTAGCTATTTTTTTAATAGTTTTTTGGTCTTTAGTTTTATTTTCTTTAATTTCATTTAAAAATTTATTTTTTTGAATTAATAAATTATTTTTTAGTTTAAAGAATTTTACTCCCTCAGGCTCCAAATTAGTCTTCGACGACTCCTCTCTAGTAATTTTACTTTCAAAAATAACCCCTCCTTCGCTCGCTCCAGCGGGGCGCAGCAGGGCTGACGGAGATGAGCCTTGCGAAGCAGGCGACGCTGCTAAAGCAGAGCTCTGCATTAAAAATAAATCGGTAATATTATCTATATCTAAAGCACTCCCTCCCGCGCTTCGCGAGCTTTGGGCAGGGCGAGCCGTGTTTTTTAAAGTTGTTAAACTATCTCCAATTCAATTGATAATAAAATTTAATTTGTTATCATTATGTTTAGTTAATAATTTTTTACGGTCCTCCCAGTCCATCGACCGAAGGAAGTCAGAAGGTGTATCAAGTGTAAGGTTAGGGTCCTGAATTGAATTTAACGATCTGGCACCCACCATAATAGAGTTGTTTCTATCAAAATTACCCGTTATGTCTAAATATAGAAGATAATTATTATTAAAAATTTCAGAGTTATGGCTATAAATATTTTTAAATGTTTCAGAATCCTCTCAATAAGGAACAGCAGTGGAGCCCTCAGGTAATAAGGTAAATTTATTCAACTTATGAGAACTTCCTGCCCCCTTTGGCCATACACTCCCTAGCAGCGAGCCTGAGCTTGCACTGGTACTTCGCTCCAGCGAAGCTGGCACGTCGAGCACTGGAGTTGAGATTGTGGCAACTTTATAGGCTCCGCTGGGCTGTATTGGTTGAATGGGGAAATGACTTTTCTGAAAATTAAGATTAATAGTCATTAAGCGCAATCGTCTTAACCGCCTTAACCGTCTGATATTTCTAATGCTGTAATTTCTTAAATTTTTAATACTGTGAAGTCGAGATTTTTTATTGCTATTAGCTAATAATTCTAAATCTCACCCTTCATCTCCTATTAAAACAAGGGCTCCTTTACTTACGTAGGGTGCGTTAACTAATTCGGATAATAATAAATTGGGGGTATTTTTCTGGCCAGCGCCTTTAAAAAAATTATTTTTATTGAAAAATTTAGCATGTAGTGGCAGCTCCGAACTCGCGGGGTTTGTTGTTACTCCGCTCCCTGCAGCGCACTCGCTTCGCGCTCGTAAGGCGGGGCTAGGCTCGACGCTCTGAGGACTGTGACTGTGGGCCGCTAACCTGCTGGTGCTAAAATTATCTATAAATTTTTCAGACAATGACACATAGTCAGAAGGGTTAATATAATAATAGTGTTCTAAGTCTAAATTTATTTTTATTATTCTAGATGCTAATTCCTCAACTATTTCTAAAAATGACGCTTTTTTAAAAGTTAATTTTTTTTCAAGATTTAATCTTTCAATATTATACTTACTTTTTTTCTTGCTTCAACCTCTTTTAATATCAGAGGTGTAATAAAAATAGGCAATATCTTTTTATCTAAAATAGGAACTTCAAATTCACTAATACGTACATTTAAATGTTTAATTTCAGTTATAATCATATTTTATTTAAATTTTTTATTTTTTTTTCCTGCCTGCTTAACATGGTTGCGGCTGGATTGTCCTTTCGGTCCTACAAAATTTTTAGTTCTTCCTTTAGTTCGATGCGCTTCGCTCCTGCCGCGCTTCGCGACTGCGGAGGATGGGCGCGCACTGCGGCCCGCAGCACTGCGGCCGCAGGGGTCTATGATGGCCACCCCCGCCAGCTTCGCTGGAGCGCAGTCTGCCTTAGCAGAGAAGCGCGAGCAGTGCTGCATACCTTTCCTCCGAAGGCGCAGGGCTGGTTAGGTGTTTGGAGTTTGGTCTTTATTAAAGTAGTACATATTCTTTAATTCCTTACCTGAAATAAAAGGCAGTAGCAAAGCTACGTTCGATAAGTAACCGGGAGTGGGCGAGTACTAACCAGACACCGCTAGCTATTGCAATTTCTCCGAAGGGTGAAGAGGCTTTGTAATCGAGAACTCCCGACTATTTTACCTTACCTGTGAGTTAGATGCGCGTAAAGTAAAGGAAGTGAGAAATTGAATTGTAAGAGCGGTTTATTTTTTTTCTGCTCAGCCTCGTACGGGGCTGCTGCTCGTAACAAGCGAAGCACGTACCCTCGAAGGATAGCCCTTCAATACCCGCTACAGCTAAAGTTATGGGAGGTTCCTCCTAAGGACGCTAAAGCAGTACTGCTTTAGCAGCTTCGCAGTCGCGAACCGTGGACTGCTTTAGCTGCACAGCACTGAATTAGCTCCTCGGTAGCCTGTGGGCTATTGCTCGGGCAACTTAGCTTCCCTGACGAGGGTTTAGCAGCTGATACAAAACCAGCTAAGAGGGTCGAAAAAAAAAAAGGAACTAGTTTATTATCTCTTATGCTATTCTTTTTAAATACTTTTACTTTGCTGCAGGGCTAAAAAAAAACAGAGCAGCAGGCGAAGCTGCAGGGCGCAGGAGCGAAGCGCGACGAGAGAAGAGTGGAGAGCAGAGAGAAACAAGTCAAGGTTTTATCATTTAACCTATCTTTAATTTTTTTAAATTAGTCTCCAACCTTATCCCCATTGCTAGCGATCATACTGACTGCCTCTGAAACATAAGGCTTAGGAGGCTAAACCAGCACAGATCCGCAAGCCAACCGACGCAGCGCCCCTGCGGCGCTCCGCAGGGGCGCTGCTGTCCGCAGGAGCAGAGCACTGCGCAGAAGCGATGTGGTAAAGCAGACTGCGCTCCGACTGCGGTACTCCACCGAGGGAGGAGGGGTGAGCGGAGGGAGGGTGAAGCAGCGTGCTGTCCGCTGGATCCTAAAGCAACGCGAGGAGCGCGGCCTCCGGAGCAGAGTATTCGCGTAGCGCGCGTAGCTCGAGCTCCCCTTGAAACCTGCTCTCAACACTCTGTAGTAGTCCAGACTCGGCCCAGCAGGGAGCAAGTAGAATTAGATTGCCTACATAGCTTTGCAATAACAAATATAAATTATAACTAGAAGCTATAAATACGAAAAGTATGCTGCGCTAATCTCAGATTGGGTAGTAAGTTGATCGGTTTGAATGTTTGTTTTTTTTTTTAGTCATCTTAATTTACGAGTTTATATGAGGAGTTAACAAACTATAAATATAAACGTTCCGCTCGCTACGTGCAGCAGCCCGCCGCAGACTTTTGTATTCAAGGGTAGCAAGCTACCCTAACTTTACATTACCTAGCCTTGGCTGCTAGTCATGCTGCAACGAAGGTGTACTAAAGTAAGAAACAGTTATTTTTATTTTTAGAAAGGGAAGAGATAAATAAACAATTTTTTATATAATCTACACACGCTCCGCTCGCCGGCCTGCCCTGAGAAGGCCGGGCCGCGCGCCTGCGAAGAGTCGTAACCTGCGCCTCACGCTTCGCGACCGAGGGTGGCCTATAAGGGGGGAGCTTCTCCCGATTCATTGCTTTAGGATCCTCCCTGCTTTGTAATATCTACTCTCCTTCCTATTCTCGCGCTTCGCTCCCTTCGGGCCGCAGCACTGCGCCCTGCTTTAGGATTATTTGTGGAGATTTTAAATACCTTTTTTTTAGTAGCGCGCCTGATTTGCGCTTCGCTCCTGCGGCCAGCAGGTACGGAGCGTACCACTCCACATATCGAGATAGGACTACCCAGTACCGCAGGTGGCGAGCGTGAAGCGTGAAGCATAAATATATTTTTTTATATAAATTTTAAATTTTATTTAAGTAGCGATTAATCTGTTAAACAAAGCTTATATAGCTTCACGCTTCACGCTCGCCACCTGCGGTACTGGGTAGTCCTATCTCGATATGTGGAGTGGTACGCTCCGTACCTGCTGGCCGCAGGAGCGAAGCGCAAATCAGGCGCGCTACTAAAAAAAAGGTATTTAAAATCTCCACAAATAATCCTAAAGCAGGGCGCAGTGCTGCGGCCCGAAGGGAGCGAAGCGCGAGAATAGGAAGGAGAGTAGATATTACAAAGCAGGGAGGATCCTAAAGCAATGAATCGGGAGAAGCTCCCCCCTTATAGGCCACCCTCGGTCGCGAAGCGTGAGGCGCAGGTTACGACTCTTCGCAGGCGCGCGGCCCGGCCTTCTCAGGGCAGGCCGGCGAGCGGAGCGTGTGTAGATTATATAAAAAATTGTTTATTTATCTCTTCCCTTTCTAAAAATAAAAATAACTGTTTCTTACTTTAGTACACCTTCGTTGCAGCATGACTAGCAGCCAAGGCTAGGTAATGTAAAGTTAGGGTAGCTTGCTACCCTTGAATACAAAAGTCTGCGGCGGGCTGCTGCACGTAGCGAGCGGAACGTTTATATTTATAGTTTGTTAACTCCTCATATAAACTCGTAAATTAAGATGACTAAAAAAAAAAACAAACATTCAAACCGATCAACTTACTACCCAATCTGAGATTAGCGCAGCATACTTTTCGTATTTATAGCTTCTAGTTATAATTTATATTTGTTATTGCAAAGCTATGTAGGCAATCTAATTCTACTTGCTCCCTGCTGGGCCGAGTCTGGACTACTACAGAGTGTTGAGAGCAGGTTTCAAGGGGAGCTCGAGCTACGCGCGCTACGCGAATACTCTGCTCCGGAGGCCGCGCTCCTCGCGTTGCTTTAGGATCCAGCGGACAGCACGCTGCTTCACCCTCCCTCCGCTCACCCCTCCTCCCTCGGTGGAGTACCGCAGTCGGAGCGCAGTCTGCTTTACCACATCGCTTCTGCGCAGTGCTCTGCTCCTGCGGACAGCAGCGCCCCTGCGGAGCGCCGCAGGGGCGCTGCGTCGGTTGGCTTGCGGATCTGTGCTGGTTTAGCCTCCTAAGCCTTATGTTTCAGAGGCAGTCAGTATGATCGCTAGCAATGGGGATAAGGTTGGAGACTAATTTAAAAAATTAAAGATAGGTTAAATGATAAAACCTTGACTTGTTTCTCTCTGCTCTCCACTCTTCTCTCGTCGCGCTTCGCTCCTGCGCCCTGCAGCTTCGCCTGCTGCTCTGTTTTTTTTTAGCCCTGCAGCAAAGTAAAAGTATTTAAAAAGAATAGCATAAGAGATAATAAACTAGTTCCTTTTTTTTTTCGACCCTCTTAGCTGGTTTTGTATCAGCTGCTAAACCCTCGTCAGGGAAGCTAAGTTGCCCGAGCAATAGCCCACAGGCTACCGAGGAGCTAATTCAGTGCTGTGCAGCTAAAGCAGTCCACGGTTCGCGACTGCGAAGCTGCTAAAGCAGTACTGCTTTAGCGTCCTTAGGAGGAACCTCCCATAACTTTAGCTGTAGCGGGTATTGAAGGGCTATCCTTCGAGGGTACGTGCTTCGCTTGTTACGAGCAGCAGCCCCGTACGAGGCTGAGCAGAAAAAAAATAAACCGCTCTTACAATTCAATTTCTCACTTCCTTTACTTTACGCGCATCTAACTCACAGGTAAGGTAAAATAGTCGGGAGTTCTCGATTACAAAGCCTCTTCACCCTTCGGAGAAATTGCAATAGCTAGCGGTGTCTGGTTAGTACTCGCCCACTCCCGGTTACTTATCGAACGTAGCTTTGCTACTGCCTTTTATTTCAGGTAAGGAATTAAAGAATATGTACTACTTTAATAAAGACCAAACTCCAAACACCTAACCAGCCCTGCGCCTTCGGAGGAAAGGTATGCAGCACTGCTCGCGCTTCTCTGCTAAGGCAGACTGCGCTCCAGCGAAGCTGGCGGGGGTGGCCATCATAGACCCCTGCGGCCGCAGTGCTGCGGGCCGCAGTGCGCGCCCATCCTCCGCAGTCGCGAAGCGCGGCAGGAGCGAAGCGCATCGAACTAAAGGAAGAACTAAAAATTTTGTAGGACCGAAAGGACAATCCAGCCGCAACCATGTTAAGCAGGCAGGAAAAAAAAATAAAAAATTTAAATAAAATATGATTATAACTGAAATTAAACATTTAAATGTACGTATTAGTGAATTTGAAGTTCCTATTTTAGATAAAAAGATATTGCCTATTTTTATTACACCTCTGATATTAAAAGAGGTTGAAGCAAGAAAAAAAAGTAAGTATAATATTGAAAGATTAAATCTTGAAAAAAAATTAACTTTTAAAAAAGCGTCATTTTTAGAAATAGTTGAGGAATTAGCATCTAGAATAATAAAAATAAATTTAGACTTAGAACACTATTATTATATTAACCCTTCTGACTATGTGTCATTGTCTGAAAAATTTATAGATAATTTTAGCACCAGCAGGTTAGCGGCCCACAGTCACAGTCCTCAGAGCGTCGAGCCTAGCCCCGCCTTACGAGCGCGAAGCGAGTGCGCTGCAGGGAGCGGAGTAACAACAAACCCCGCGAGTTCGGAGCTGCCACTACATGCTAAATTTTTCAATAAAAATAATTTTTTTAAAGGCGCTGGCCAGAAAAATACCCCCAATTTATTATTATCCGAATTAGTTAACGCACCCTACGTAAGTAAAGGAGCCCTTGTTTTAATAGGAGATGAAGGGTGAGATTTAGAATTATTAGCTAATAGCAATAAAAAATCTCGACTTCACAGTATTAAAAATTTAAGAAATTACAGCATTAGAAATATCAGACGGTTAAGGCGGTTAAGACGATTGCGCTTAATGACTATTAATCTTAATTTTCAGAAAAGTCATTTCCCCATTCAACCAATACAGCCCAGCGGAGCCTATAAAGTTGCCACAATCTCAACTCCAGTGCTCGACGTGCCAGCTTCGCTGGAGCGAAGTACCAGTGCAAGCTCAGGCTCGCTGCTAGGGAGTGTATGGCCAAAGGGGGCAGGAAGTTCTCATAAGTTGAATAAATTTACCTTATTACCTGAGGGCTCCACTGCTGTTCCTTATTGAGAGGATTCTGAAACATTTAAAAATATTTATAGCCATAACTCTGAAATTTTTAATAATAATTATCTTCTATATTTAGACATAACGGGTAATTTTGATAGAAACAACTCTATTATGGTGGGTGCCAGATCGTTAAATTCAATTCAGGACCCTAACCTTACACTTGATACACCTTCTGACTTCCTTCGGTCGATGGACTGGGAGGACCGTAAAAAATTATTAACTAAACATAATGATAACAAATTAAATTTTATTATCAATTGAATTGGAGATAGTTTAACAACTTTAAAAAACACGGCTCGCCCTGCCCAAAGCTCGCGAAGCGCGGGAGGGAGTGCTTTAGATATAGATAATATTACCGATTTATTTTTAATGCAGAGCTCTGCTTTAGCAGCGTCGCCTGCTTCGCAAGGCTCATCTCCGTCAGCCCTGCTGCGCCCCGCTGGAGCGAGCGAAGGAGGGGTTATTTTTGAAAGTAAAATTACTAGAGAGGAGTCGTCGAAGACTAATTTGGAGCCTGAGGGAGTAAAATTCTTTAAACTAAAAAATAATTTATTAATTCAAAAAAATAAATTTTTAAATGAAATTAAAGAAAATAAAACTAAAGACCAAAAAACTATTAAAAAAATAGCTAATGAATCTATTGTACCCTTATCCTATAATCATAAGCGGAGCTACGTACCGAACGCAGGGGGCACACTGCGACCGCTGAGAAGCAGTATTTTTAATTCAAGAAATTATTCCTCTTTAGCTTACTCATTAAATATTATCTTTAGAGCTGGGCTGTTAACCTCTAACTCCCTTCAGTCTCCGCAGGCGCGAAGCAGCGCAACGCTGCCCGACCTTCGAGGGGGTGCACTACGGTCACAGAGTGCGAGCAATACCGAGTTCAATACCAATACAGTAGAAAAAAAAAACCCTATCGTACTGGGCGAAGGGCTATCAGCCCGAAGGACAACCAGCCCGAAGGACCTTACCTCTACTCCTTTATCTACGGTCGCTGCTCCGAACCCGCTGCGCGAACAACAGAAGCAAATAAATAAATTTACTGCGTTATTATTACATAAAACTAATTTAAGTCAAATAAAATATCAGTTACGATTAAATAAATTTTTTTAGAGGTTAAATATTCTAATAAAGATAAAGATGAAACTTATAATAAAGCGGTTGAAATTTTTGAGAAGATAGAATACCTTCATTTAAAGGACATTTTACGTAATTCTTCGAGTGTAACTGCTACGCAGGCTCCTCGCCCTCCCTTGGCTGCTTTAGCAGTGCAGCGCCGCGAAGCGCGGGAGTGAGCGGAGAAGAATGAAGAATTATTGGGCGGGGTGGTACCTCTGAGTAGCAAGGGGCGTAGCGCCCTTCGGCTGCGCAGCACTACTCGCAATTTTCAAAATTCGAACCGTCTAATAATCCAGCCTAGCTTAAATAATAAAAAAGGGCAAACTAACACAAACACACTATTTAACACAAATAATTTAGCTAAATTATTTTATAGATATAATTTAGCTTTATTAAAAATTTTAATCTCTAGTCAGTACACTGGTAAATATCCTGCTAGTATTATCAACCGTCCGCTGGGCCCGCTGTCGCTAAGCGCGGGGGGGGAGCGAAGCCCCAGCACTGCTGCACTGTTGATAAATTTTAAAAATAGTTTAGTTAATATGATACCAGTATCCCAGAAACAAAATCCTGAAATTTTAGGTAAAGGGCAAATTAAAATAAGTGAAACATCTATGACTCGAACCGATACTGAAGAAGCACAGTTGGCTCCTTCGCGAGCTCCGCGTCCGCAACTAAATAATAAAGATAATTTATCTTCTTCTAATACCAATAGTTTACGACAAGCTACTAATTTTAATGTTAAAAAATTAGAAGGACGTAAACCAATTAAAATTAAGGTTAAATTTAATTCGCCTCGCGCTGATGCGGAAAGATTTGATTTTACTAAATTTAGTGATAATAAAAGGTTTTTATTTTTATATTTAATTTTACCCATACTTATTTCAACTTTAACACGGTATAGTACTACTTTACCAACTGCTAGCCCTGCCCTGCATCGCGAAGCGCGCGCAGCTGTGGGGGCGGACCGGTTACCCGGGGTAACCACGCTACGAGCGCGAAGCGAGAGCAGCGAGGAGGAAATAATATTTTTAAATAAACAAAAAAAACAATTACATTCATTAATTAAACTTATGTTTGAAACTAGATCTACTATGCGAAATCTATGACTTCGTAAACAAATGTTTATTTTAGATTTAGACTCCTTCGCTCGGCCCTCCCCTGCCCAAAGCACGCGAAGCGCGGGAGGGGGGGAGAGCAGCCCCGGCCTTGATAAGTTTAAGTATGATAAATTAGGCCTGCGCCTTGTTGACAACTTTTCTGAGTTATTAAAATTGTCTTTATTTTTTATTGCTAAAAATTTAGCACCGCAACTTAATCTTCTAAAGGAAAGTAGCAGTAGCGATCATTTGACTGACTCCCTACAGCGCAGCAGCCGAAAGGATGCAATCCTTCACACCTCTTCTCCGCTCGACCAGCGGGAGCTACGTGTCCTACAAGACAACAGGGAGAAGGGCGCGCGAAGCCCTCTGGACCAAATTGCCGGCACAGCAAGGACTAGTCTTTGAGGAACAGAAGCCACAGTTCAGACAGGTAAAACTAAAGATAGAAACAGTGACTATTATAATTTAATATTTTTAAAAATTATTAATAGTGCTAACAAGTACCAGAACGAAGCCGGATTAGTAAGTGATAAAGTAAATGCTGCGCAGAATTTTATTAATAATAATAATAGCCTTGATTTGAAGGAGCATACTCCGCTTCGCCAAAACGCAAGCTCTACTGCTTCTTCGCTGCAGCAGATTACTAATATTAAAGATAATAACGATTATCTGGAATACACTAATAAAGAAAATCAAGAATTACCTTATATCACATTCTACCCTGGGGGTAGAAAAGCTGAGGACTGAAAAAGAATAACTAAAATTATTTGACAAGAAGAATTTAAATTTAACGCTTGATATAGTCGATGAGCGCGAGTTAATTATTCTTTAAATATCAATTGGGATAACAGTACGCAGCGAACCATTGCCCGATACGAGGGCAGCGGCGCGCCCAGCGGGAGCTACACTCCCGGGTTCGCAGGGCAAGCAGGTAGCGGAGCTCCTGCCCTTGCTAAAGCAGCGCTGGATAATATAGAAAAAATAGAAAAAAACTTTAATGATTTGATTTTTGCTAAGTCTGCTATTATAGGTAAATTAAGAAGTATAAAATTAGTAGAGTTAATAGATATCTTGAAGGAAGGAATAATTAAAGCTGAAAAAATAGCTGCTTTAGTAAGAGTTTCTGATATTACAGATTTAAATTTAATTAATAAAAAAAATCACGTAATATTAAATCAAATAAATATTTAATAAAAAAAAATATTTATAAATCTAATAAAATTAAAATTTTACAAACCATTGAAACTATTAAAACTGAGTTAAGATTTGAACCTAAACTAGATACCAATTCTTTAAGTAATGTCCCTGTTTCACTTTTATACTATTCTAACCTATCTACAGTGACATCTAATTCTACATCTACATCTTCCGGAAATATTAAAGAATTTAATATCGATGATGACCTGCCTGTAGTTTTAAGTGCTTATTTAAAAGAATTAAGTATTTATAATAGAGAAACTAAAGGAATAATTAATAGTTATTCAAGAATTTTAGGTTACAATTTCAACCCTAATAATAATAAAATTAGTAGCAGTATTTATAATTTATTAGAAGCTTCGTTTAAAGCTATGCGTTGTTTAATTAGTAAACCCATCTTCATTATTAAACCTGATAAAATTACAATTCAATTATTTTATTTTTTATTAGTTTTAAATAAAAAAAATTTAAGAATAATTAGACATAAATATAAAAATTCTAATACACGTAAATTTTTTAGAAATAGATTTTTAAAAGACTCTAAAATTTTAAGTCAATATAGCCTTAATGAAGTATTTCCTGAAGAATTAAAAGCATTGTGTGCTAGTTTAAATGTAATATTTAATAAACCTGTAGAATTAAATTTAATTCGATTACATTATCCTTCTAAGGATACTAATATATTAGTTAACCTTATAGGTATTATTATTAATAAATTTAAGCTTTATAGAATTAAAAACAATTTATTTAAAGGTTCTATTTTTAAGCGACTTAATAATTTTTATCGAACACCGCTGCAAAGCAGCACTTCCGTAGCGCGAAACAGTAAAAATAAAAAGATTAATAGCTCTATTATTCCTGCATTTATTACTGGATTGAACATAAAAATTGCAGGTAGAATTATGACACAACCTTCTAGACCTCGACATACTATTAATCTTATTAGACGAGGTGCTAGTGCCAGAGGTAAAATTAATTATTTAAATTTTGCTAGATTAACCGGTAAAAACAAAAGAGGAAGTTATAGTATCTCTATTACTGCAGGGTATAATTTTTTAAATAGACTCAAAGCCCATATTGCTGTCCAGCTTCGCTGGCCTACTTCGGATACCCGTCCTCCGGCCCTCGCGGTTCGCGGCGCAGCACTGCGGCCCGCAGCGCAGCGCCGCTAAAGCAGTAGCTCCGCTCCGCAGGCGGCGCGGTGCTAAAGCAGAGGGCTGCACTGCTGTTTTACCCCTCCCACCCTTACGAGCGCGGAGCTCCTGCCGCTCCACCCCCCCCTGCAGCTCCGAAGGGGGGTGCGCGCCTCGCGCTTCGCCGGTTTCCGAGCCCTATGGTAATCCTCCAGCGAGGGTGCTACTTCGCTGCAGCAAGGAGAGCCATTCACGTACCCCCTTTCGTTCGCTTAGTACTCTTACCCTCATTGCTAGTACAATCCTTATAATTTAGGCGAAGCAAGCTTTCGCATGGAGGCTAGGTTCTACTGCGATAGTTACGTACCCTCAGGGCGCAGTCCGCAACATCGGAGGCTCATCCTTACCTCTTTAAGCGGGGAAACTTCAGGCTGACTCCTAGACTTACTAAAGCAGAAGGAGGAACGTAACCTTAAAAAAAGCAAGAGGAGAAGTTTGCACCTTCCGCTTGCCCTTCTTTATCTTGAAGGAGGTGACTGCAAGAAGGTAACCAGCAAGAGGGGGGCATGCGCGTAGCTCCTGCATGCGCAGCTGCGAAGCGCGGGAGTCGCGCCTCCATCTGAAGGTGGAGGCGCGCGGTCGCGAAGCGCTGGAGCGGGTGAGGAGGTTTAGCATAGACCGCCAGACACTCAATAGTAGTCCGCTGGATCATAAGTAACGAAAGGCGAATAACTCAGGTTTACGAAGCCTGACTGGAGCTCTGCTTCTGTTATAGTTATAATCTATTAGTAAGGGGGCTGCCAAGGTTGCTAAGATCAGTTAAAAATTTTAAGTTGTTTTTTTTTAATAACACTTACATTTCTAAGCAGGAGTAACTCTCCAGGGCTCCTAAAATAAAGGCAAGGGTGCTTATGGCGCTCCGCTGCCTGCTTGATGATTATGCTTTCCCATGTGCCGCGCTCCGCGTCTCCACTCATAAGGAGGAGGCAGCTTTAGCAACCTTCGGAGTATGTCTCTGCCTGTGCGTAGCTAGAAGGAGGGCTAAACCAGTATTGCTTGCGCTACGTACGCGGTTCGCCTGCTGTGTAGCGTAGCGTGCACAGCATGCAGGCCGCACCGTAGGAGACCCTCCGCCTTGCAGCGAAGTAGCTGCAATCCTTAGATTAGGAGCGTTGCGTCCTGCCCTGCGGCCGCAGGAGCGAAGCGCGCGTAGGGATAAATCAGCGCAGGGCGCTTGCTACTTCTGCTTTAGCACTGTCCGAAGGTGCGTGCAAATCGCGAGAAGTATATTTCTATTTAACCACTTAACTAAAAGGATAGGACAAGTTTTTTTTCATTACGAGTATGCCGAAATTTGGTAGCCGGGTGGGTTTTAGGCACTCATAAATTATATTTGTAAGAGTTCAAGTCTCTTTACTCGTATTTTAACTTTACACTTTCCGCGCTTTACGACTACTCGTTTCAGCCTTATTAATAGCTACATAGTTACATTACCTCTACCTTAAATTTTCTTATAAAGGTTGGTATCTAGCTCTGCGCCGCAGTCGATGCTCTCCCTTCGGTCCGCAGGTGCGTACCTCTCCTTTAACTGCTGTGCTTACGTACTGCGCATCTACAATGCAAACCAATCTGCTCCGCAGGCTAACTGGTTTAGCATCCTACGCCTACTCGCCCGCAAGAGTAAGGGGTCTCTGACGTTCAGCCTGACCGGCCTACAGCCACGCAGAATAAGACCGCAGCTCAGCTTGCGTTTGCCTTTCGTGGGGTAGGCCTCTCAAAAAAAGCACTAGCCTTAGACTAGTAAGGGTAAGCACTGCCGTTTCTCTCACCAAATGGGAGCGCTATCGCTTCTGCAAAAGCAGTCGCCTTGCGCGCGTTGCAGAATAGGAAGCCCAATATTCCTCTGCTTTATCTACTACACACCGCATGAGGCGAGTGTCCTAGCTTCACTACCTTTACATACCCCCCCCTCCGCTGGTGGAAAGAATAGTAAGCTTAGATCAGCGGTCCTTCGGTTGCGCTGCTGAAACGGACAGAAATGGTTCGCGTGCTTTGCAGTTAGGCTGGGTCTATGTGTGGAAAAAGAGGCGGGGTACCGAGTGCTGCGTGAAGCGCTAAGCGTTAAGCAGAGCTGCATTCCTTCCGCTTCGCTGGGATAGCAACCTCGGTAGGGAACCTCCCCTCCGGAACAGGAGTCACGTAACGCGTACAGCTAAAGCAGGAGTCGCCCTGCGGCCAAGGGTTACGCTCCTTTAGCGATCCTCCACAGGTGGTGCGCTGCGGAGCAGGAGGTACACACTACCCAGAAGGCTACCCCTACAACTTCGCGCGCTAAAGGAGTAGCTGGACTGCTTTAGCATTGCAGGCCGCATGCTGCCTCTGCTTTACCACATACCAGCTCGCGCTCCGCAGGTCGACCCCTTCGGGGTCTCCTGCGGAGCGCGAGCGTGCTGCTTTAGCTTCCCACCATCTTCGCTCCGTAGGCGACTGGTAAGGGTAGGGAGCGTAGCCCACCTCCCCCGCGACTGAGAATAAAGTAGAAATATAAATATTTACTACTTACGCATATAAACTTAGTAACCCTATAAGCACTAAGAGTTATTAGCAAGCAACCCGTCCTGCGCTCCTGCGAAGCTGACGGGGGGCGTAGAACTAATTATCCGCAGCGCACGCTCGGCAAAGATAACTTCGCAGTAGCGTCGCGCGTGCACCCCCCAGGGGAATGCTAAATCAGAGCAGCACCCCACTAAATAAAATAATGCCCTTTTAGGTGGGAGCGCACCTCCGCAGGCGGAAAGCAGTCCGCACGCGCCGGGAAACTAGCTATAAGAGAGGTGAAGCGGCGAAGGGGGAAAGTTAGCGCAGCTTACGGTAGTCTGCTTCGCCAGAAGCGCGCAGTGGAGGTTTTTTTAATTAATTTTTTTTTGAGTTGTAGTTTAATTGGGAAAACACTACCTTTTGGCCGTAGACGATAGACGTTCGAATCGTTTCAACTCAGTTAACCGGAGGCTATGTCAGCATCAGTCCGCAAGCGCGTAGTGGGCGTAGCGCGTGCAGCTAAAGCACCAAGGTCGGATCCGGAAGGCATCTAGTACAACAAAAACAGCTTTTTTTTTTCATATTAATTATGCAGTGCGTTGTGAGCAGTGGGTAGCGCGCTAAAAGAAAGCTAAATAAATAACCAGGAACAAGAAAGAAGGGGGTAGTATATCGTTCTCACCCTTCAGTAGCTAAGCAATAGCTATGTTAATTTTTTATTAAAATAATATTATCTTTCATGCTCAGCTGCTTCTCGGATCGCCTGCGGAGCGAAGCTTTATTTACGCAGTGAACAGCAGGTCGCAGGAGCAAAGCTGCGGGGAGGGTACCCCGGGTAGGGGGTGACTGCCCCTAGCCGCTCCGCAGCTTTGCACGCTTCTGGGTAAGCACCTTGCGCGCTGCTGCTGACGCAAACCGCGCACTAAAGCAGCAGCGCGATTGGAGCAAAGAGGGTAGCAGCATAAGCTTCTGTGGGATTTTTTTAACTTTTCGATACCTTGAAACGTTTCAGGTTAGGAGAAAAATAACAGCCTCTCTAGCAACCGAAGGTCAGCAGTGTGGCGCAGCACTGCTGCTTTAACATACGGCGGTGCTTCGTGTGCAGTACTGCACTACGAAGCACTCGCGTAGCGCGCGCTACGCTGGTGAAGGGTCGATTTATAAACTTAACCTTTCAACTTTTTTAACTATGGGTCGAACGTGTACACAAAAATCCTTGAAAAAAGCTTTTGCTAAAGTTCGCGCTTCGCGACCGTCCTCGCGCTCCGCTGTCCGCAGGCACGCAGCTGTCCTCCGCAGGAAGGAGGAGGCGGGTATGGTTTTCTAGACAGATTAAAAAATAGATAACAGTCAGGTAGTAGGCCGTCGCAAAAAAATAATAATATTCAAATTTCTTTTCTTTTTTTCAGATTAGTCTTAGTCTTAACCTTAGTCATATTCTTAGATTTAGTCTTAGTTTTACTCTTAGTCTTACTCTTATTACTCGGCGCAGCTCTTAAATTAAAATTTTGATTAGCGATAGCGAAAAAAAAAAAAGAATACAGAACTCGAGCGGTTTGAGTGTCCCACTTTTAATGGGAAAGTCCTGGTTCAAGTCCAGGTGTTTTCAAATTAAAACAAACAACGCAATTCTTCTTAAAAAATTGAAGCAGCGGTCCTTAACTAAGCAGTCACTACTCTACAATGCTTCGCATCGTTGCACTGTTTGCTCTCCGCAGGCTGTTCTCCCTAGTCTAGCTGCGCGAGGTTGCGGAGCAAACCACGAGCTACACATCAGACACGAGAGAGGTCAGCCTGAATGCTAAAGCAGAAGCTGCCTAACTGTTGACACCTCCCCAGAGCCATCCTTACTCAATCCCCATTCTACTCTCCGCAGTCGCGAAGCGCGTGCTGCAGGAGCTACACACCGCCCTGGGGGAGGCCGACGCCTCCTTCGCAGGACTGCTTTACTGCGCCCTGCTGGGTGAGCGAACGCGCCCTCTGCGGAGCGAGAGCAGGCCCTCCTAGCGTCACGTACCCGCGAAGAACCCTGCAGCTGCTGTCGAGGTCCGCAGCTGCTTTTTTTTTTTAAGGTGCAGGTGCAGCAGCACCTACGGACAGCACCCCTTCGGAAGTAACCCTGCTCCGCAATATGCTAAAGCAGTCCAGCTACGCAGAATGAGGCGCAGTCTGCTTCTACTTTAGTACATGAGGGGTTCGCAGCACGCGCTTCGCGAGTGCGGAGAATCAGTTGCGCGAGCAGAGTTGGTAAAAGAGAAGGAGGCGAGTAAAGGAGTGCGCTACTAGGAAGCCACCCTACGGCGGCGGATATATTCTCTAATTTATAAAGGCATTTTTCTAAAAGATAGGGTCTAAAAGTATCGATGACAATATTGTTCAAACATTAAAAAAAAATATATTTTTTAAAGTAAATTAAAGGGATTATTATGGATAGCTACAGCAAATTTATAAAAAAGGAGGCAATTTTAGCCTAAAGTTCTCTAAATAGATATAAATAATTAGTTTTTTTTATTTATATCTACTTACCCTTAAAGGGTTTAAAATTTAAAAAGAGAACGATCCTAAGGGAAACCTTTAATTATAACTTCCTGAAGTAAAACATTTCACTAAGGAAAGGAAAGGAAATCAACCGAGACTCCGAGAGTAATGGCGAGTGAAATCGGATTAGCCATAAGATTGAAACTTATAAATTGAATAAACTTTAATTCTATTCTTATTCTTATTCTTATCGTTATTCTTAATTTTAAGATAGAGAATTAATGCAACTTCGTACACGCCGCCCTCCCCTGCGGAGGGCTGCGCACCCTTACGAGCATAGCACCCTGCGGTGCTTCTGCTTTAGCATCCTTCGGAGCGGGAGGACTGCTGCCTCTGCGCACAGCTGCCGGAAACGGAGTCCTGCGGAGTACACTAAATTATTAAGAATAGAAAGTTTAGCAAGTTAAAAAACTTGTTCCATAGAAGCGTAAAAAAAGCGATTTTGCTAATAAAAAGTCCTGTAAATTTATAAGCAATTAAAAAAAATAGACAGCAATTTTAAGTCTAAATAATTAATTATTAATTAGCATATTTGTTTATTGTATTTATTTTATAAATACAAGAGTGTAGTTATTTGATGTTTTTACTTTAGTCGGGTTCCCCGTTCCTTTAGCGTACTGCGTACAGTCGGGTTTGCCGTATGCGGGCGGCAAACCCGCGCAGCGCGCGCTACGCTCCCTTCGGGTGAGCAGCGACTCCCGCGTGCCTTTGGCGCGAGCCTTGCCCTTAAGGTCGGCCAAGGGTGTGCGGGTGGCGTAGGAATCGAAAGGTAGAGACATTATAAAATTAAACGGTCTAAAAAAGTACGATGAGAGATAACTTGTCGGAATAAGGGGGAACCATCCTCCAAGGCTAAGTATTATAAATTTAGCGATATCGAACAAGTACTGTAAAGGAAAGTTAATAGCAAAAGATAGCAACACAGAAAAGTAACTAAAAATAAGACAAGAACTACTTTTCAAAGTTATTAATTTAACAAAGAAAAGATAGAGTGAATTAAAACTGTGTTTATTATTTATATGAAATAGTAATCCTATAAGCAGTCGGAGTTCTTTAAATATAGAATGACGGCGTACCTTTTGCATAATGGGTCAGCAAGTTAATAAAAGTAGCAAGGTTTAAAGCCCTAGCGAAAGCGACTGGACTATTTTTTAATATTACTTCTTAATAAAAAAATTAAAGAAGTTTTATTCACTTAATATAGTGGCGGGTTAGTTACTTTTATTAGACCCGAAGCCAGAGTGATCTTACCAAGACCAGATTATAATGGATCGAACGGATGGATGTTGCAGTATTCTCCGAGGAGTTTTGGTAAGCGGTGAAATGCCAATCTGACCTGGTGCTAGCTGGTTTTCTACGAAACATATTTAAGTATGACATCTATACTAAATTTATGGAGGTACAGCACGGCAATTCCCAACAAATTTAAGTTAAAAGGTATTTAGCAGCTTGGCTGAATAAGGTAAGCTGCCCTAGTACTAACTAAAAAAAGTGCTTTGTACTTTTTAAACTTTTAAGCGTTTAGGTTGAGGGGACGTGGAAATCCTACCTTTGGAAGTGAATCTCGGAATTACATAAATTAATGGTAGATATTCAGACTGCTCATGCTAAGTTGGGTAGTCAAGACGGAAACAGCCGAGAACACAGATCAAGGTCCCAAATGATTGTTAAGTGAAATTAAGGTCGTAGCATAATCAGATACAGCTGTAATGTGAGCCTGGTAGTCGCTACATTTAAAGAACGTAAGTAACAACGCAGCAGCAGGCTAGACTGTAGCGCCGAAAATTTAACGGGTCTTAAACAATCAACCGATATCGTGTTAGTTTAGAATTAATGTCCTCCGGATATAAATAAATTATTATACCTTTAATTCTAATACTAGGTAGTAGAACATTCAGTATAAACTTAAGACTAAACAGTGTTTCATTGTTTATATTGTAAAACTGAAAAGAGAATGCTGACATGAGTAACGTAAAGAAAGTATTAATCTTTCTCGCCGAATGCGAAAGGGTTTCAACAAAACGATTAACGGTGTTGAGTTATACGGTCTCTAAGGTCTTAAAACAAATGTTTTAGCTGATGAGTGTAGAATCTTAGTAATGAATTTATCTTGTGGTCTATAGTAGAAGGGTTTGCCTTATAAATACCTTATTATAGATTGGAGTAGATCAGGAAAATATAAATTACTTTTTAATCCGAGTGCGCAGCGCCGCCTGCTCTCCGCTGGTGGAGCGTTGCATACAAGGAAAATTATTATATAATTGAGCAGGCGACAGCTAGCCGGCGCGCTTCGCTGCTGCGCACTGCGGAGTATTTTTATAATAATAATAAAAAATTTTAATTGTCTCTAAAAAAAATAAAATAATCAATAATAATCCCCAACCAATAAGGCCCTGCCAGCGCTACGCGCTGCCAGCAGCGCGTAGCGAGCGGAGCAGGGAAGGGTAAAAAAAGAGAGCTAAAATTTTTTCAAACCGTACCCTAAACCGACACTGGTTCGTAGGTAGAGTATACTAAGGCGAAGAGCTAAAAGTTGTTAAGGAACTCGGCAAATTCACCTCATAAGTTAGACGAAAAGAGGGACCGAGTCTTTTTTTTTGTGATAAAACTTTTCTTCTCTTTTCTTTGAATTTTTTTAAAGACTGTACGGCGGTTGCTGCTTTAGTAGATTGAACTGCCCGTTAACCTTGATTATATAACTCAATCTTTTTAAAAAAAAATTTTGTGCAAGGTAGAAGATTTAAGTAATTTTATTTCAAAAAAGAATAAATGGACTCTGGTGACACAGAATAGGAGGCCCCGACTGTTTACTAAAAACACAGGTTTCAGCAATTACGAAAGTAGTAGTATTGGAGCCGAATTTTGCCCGATGCCATTAACATAAGTGTGATCATGGGGAACTGTGGTCTATCGAAAGTCTGGTTAATAGCGGTCTTAACTATGAGGATCCTAAGGTAGCGTAATCATTTGGCCATTAAATGTGGTCCGGTATCAATAAAGTAACGATGGTCTCACTGTCTCTACAACTTGCTCAGTGAAATTGAATTAGCCGTGCAGATGCGGTTTGCCTCCTGGAAGACGGGAAGACCCTATGCAGCTTTACTGTAATTAGTTATCACGATTATCTAGAACAGTCCTATTTACTAGTAAATAGGTAAATCATCGATAGATGTTTTTGTTTTTTTTGAATTTGAAGGCTGCCTGATTTATCCGCGCCCGCGGTGCAAAGCGCCTTTGGAGACAATTTAAATAAATTGGAAACCTTATAATTAGGACTGGGTAATTGTTTACCTTATGAAAATAACAAGCGCAGCTTGCCACCCGCGCTTCGCGACTCGCGCCTCCGCCTGTGGACGGAGGCGCCCTCCGGAGCAGGGCAAGCGAGCGATAAAATAAACTCAAGGGGAGAGTTGACTAATTGGCAGTTTGACTGGGGCGGTCGTCTTTAATAGAGTAGCAAAGTACAACCAAAAATATTACCGAATTTTTAAATTCACAAAACAACACTTATAATTCTATGCTAGTAGAATTTAGGTAAAATAATAAAAGGTGATAATAAGACGCAGGCTGTAAAGCAGCACGTGTTGACTTTCAACTTTTTTTAAAACAGAATAACCTTACTCTTTGTTAGTATTTCACACCCAAAAGGGGCGATGCTAATAATAAGAGGGAGTGTTTTTACTAAATTTTTTCCATGTAGATAAAATTAAGTAAATTAATAAAAATTTACTTATTAACCGTCTTACTTAAAATTTTTATAAAAAATAATTTTTTAAGTAAAAATTTTTATAGCTCGCCACATTCATCGCTGCTTGCCCGAATGGAGCGTAGCGCGCGACCTTCGGAGGGTAGTAGGATCTGTCTGAAGCTCCCGATGATTAGGTAGTAAATAAAAATAAGAAGTTCAATTAATTAACCTCTGTCGCGCTTTTCTCGCTTCCGCCTGTGGACGGAGGCAGAAGGGTCCCCCGCTCTAGCGGGAGACAAGAAGTCAGGAGGGTAATGTTGAATTATAACCCTCTATCTAGACTATAAATAAACTTTTAAGATAATTGAGATAGGTAAAGGGGGTGCTAAAGCAGGCGCTTTGCGACACAAGAGCCTCGCCGCGCTCCGCGACTGCTATTATTTAATAGAATATTTTTTGTTTATTTCAACGTTGCGTTATTTAAACCTAAAACTTTTATTAGGCATATTTTAGTCGCCTGCTCGCGGGCAACCGCCTGCGGGTTATAATATAAATATGATTTTATTTTTAAGACCTTATTTGTTAGTGATTTAAATATAATGTTGCCGAATTTAAGACGCGCAGCAGCTACTTTAGCTAAGTCCGCTGTCGGAAAGCGCCAGCTGGCTACCGTTAACTAAATTTTTTGAGGCATTGTAGGAGGGTATCGGATTAATTTGAAAAATTAAGAATCTAATAAGGGCTGCTAAAGGAGGCAACTAAAGGAGCCGGCTTCCGGCCAGCTTCGCAGCTGCGCATGCAGGCGAAAGTGGTACTCTGATTTAGCACAACAGGCCCCTCGCAACTTTCGGTTATTCGGAGGGAGCGACGAAAAAATAAATATAATATTGCTCTTGCTATTGCTCCACCGAGCAAGTGCAAGAGCAAACTTATAATACAAATAAATCAAATATAAAAAAAATTTTTAATTTTTAAAAAGGTATAGCTAGACATTGAATGGAGATCAATCGGCAAATGAAGAGCCGCGCAGAGTTTAATGGCGGAAAGCATGCTTAACTGAAAGACCTAAAAGTCGCACAGATACGTAAGTAGGGCATAGTGACCCACCTGTAGAGTATGGGTTTGCAGGTGATCAATTGATAAAAGTTACGCTAGGGATAACAGGCTGATCCCCGAGAAGAGTACACATTGTTTCGGGGTTTGGCACCTCGATGTCGACTCATCCCATCCTCCAGGGGAAGAAGCTTGGAAGGTTCGGCTGTTCGCCGATTAAAGGGGTACGTGAGTTGGTTTAATACGACGTGAGTCAGTATGGTCCCTATCTTCAGGAGGGACAAATAGTAAAAAGAGGCAGACCTTCTAGTACGAAAGGATCAATAGGCTGTGTTTCTCTAGTGTACCAATTGTTATTAGTTTTAACTTTGTCTGCTTCGCCAGAAGCGCATAAATCCTTTAGTCGCCCTGTATGCGCAGCTGCGCGTATAGTCAGCACTGCTGCTTTAGCACTCGCTTTTGCTCCCATCCCTGCGCAGCAGGTGAGCAGCTAAAGCGAGTGCTAAAGCGCAGTGCTGACTATACGCGCACTGCGCATACAGGGCGACTAAAGGATTTATGCGCTTCTGGCGAAGCAGACAAAGTTAAAACTAATAACAATTGGTACACTAGAGAAACACAGCCTATTGATCCTTTCGTACTAGAAGGTCTGCCTCTTTTTACTATTTGTCCCTCCTGAAGATAGGGACCATACTGACTCACGTCGTATTAAACCCAACTCACGTACCCCTTTAATCGGCGAACAGCCGAACCCTTCCAAGCTTCTTCCCCTGGAGGATGGGATGAGTCGACATCGAGGTGCCAAACCCCGAAACAATGTGTACTCTTCTCGGGATCAGCCTGTTATCCCTAGCGTAACTTTTATCATTGATCACCTGCAAACCCATACTCTACAGGTGGGTCACTATGCCCTACTTACGTATCTGTGCGACTTTTAGTCTTTCAGTTAAGCATGCTTTCCGCCATTAAACTCTGCGCGGCTCTTCATTTGCCGATTGATCTCCATTCAATGTCTAGCTATACCTTTTAAAAAATTAAAAATTTTTTTTATATTTGATTTATTTGTATTATAAGTTTGCTCTTGCACTTGCTCGGTGGAGCAATAGCAAGAGCAATATTATTTATTTTTTCGTCGCTCCCTCCGAATAACCGAAAGTTGCGAGGGGCCTGTTGTGCTAAATCAGAGTACCACTTTCGCCTGCATGCGCAGCTGCGAAGCTGGCCGGAAGCCGGCTCCTTTAGTTGCCTCCTTTAGCAGCCCTTATTAGATTCTTAATTTTTCAAATTAATCCGATACCCTCCTACAATGCCTCAAAAAATTTAGTTAACGGTAGCCAGCTGGCGCTTTCCGACAGCGGACTTAGCTAAAGTAGCTGCTGCGCGTCTTAAATTCGGCAACATTATATTTAAATCACTAACAAATAAGGTCTTAAAAATAAAATCATATTTATATTATAACCCGCAGGCGGTTGCCCGCGAGCAGGCGACTAAAATATGCCTAATAAAAGTTTTAGGTTTAAATAACGCAACGTTGAAATAAACAAAAATATTCTATTAAATAATAGCAGTCGCGGAGCGCGGCGAGGCTCTTGTGTCGCAAAGCGCCTGCTTTAGCACCCCCTTTACCTATCTCAATTATCTTAAAAGTTTATTTATAGTCTAGATAGAGGGTTATAATTCAACATTACCCTCCTGACTTCTTGTCTCCCGCTAGAGCGGGGGACCCTTCTGCCTCCGTCCACAGGCGGAAGCGAGAAAAGCGCGACAGAGGTTAATTAATTGAACTTCTTATTTTTATTTACTACCTAATCATCGGGAGCTTCAGACAGATCCTACTACCCTCCGAAGGTCGCGCGCTACGCTCCATTCGGGCAAGCAGCGATGAATGTGGCGAGCTATAAAAATTTTTACTTAAAAAAATTATTTTTTATAAAAATTTTAAGTAAGACGGTTAATAAGTAATTTTTATTAATTTACTTAATTTTATCTACATGGAAAAATTTAGTAAAAACACTCCCTCTTATTATTAGCATCGCCCCTTTTGGGTGTGAAATACTAACAAAGAGTAAGGTTATTCTGTTTTAAAAAAAGTTGAAAGTCAACACGTGCTGCTTTACAGCCTGCGTCTTATTATCACCTTTTATTATTTTACCTAAATTCTACTAGCATAGAATTATAAGTGTTGTTTTGTGAATTTAAAAATTCGGTAATATTTTTGGTTGTACTTTGCTACTCTATTAAAGACGACCGCCCCAGTCAAACTGCCAATTAGTCAACTCTCCCCTTGAGTTTATTTTATCGCTCGCTTGCCCTGCTCCGGAGGGCGCCTCCGTCCACAGGCGGAGGCGCGAGTCGCGAAGCGCGGGTGGCAAGCTGCGCTTGTTATTTTCATAAGGTAAACAATTACCCAGTCCTAATTATAAGGTTTCCAATTTATTTAAATTGTCTCCAAAGGCGCTTTGCACCGCGGGCGCGGATAAATCAGGCAGCCTTCAAATTCAAAAAAACAAAAACATCTATCGATGATTTACCTATTTACTAGTAAATAGGACTGTTCTAGATAATCGTGATAACTAATTACAGTAAAGCTGCATAGGGTCTTCCCGTCTTCCAGGAGGCAAACCGCATCTGCACGGCTAATTCAATTTCACTGAGCAAGTTGTAGAGACAGTGAGACCATCGTTACTTTATTGATACCGGACCACATTTAATGGCCAAATGATTACGCTACCTTAGGATCCTCATAGTTAAGACCGCTATTAACCAGACTTTCGATAGACCACAGTTCCCCATGATCACACTTATGTTAATGGCATCGGGCAAAATTCGGCTCCAATACTACTACTTTCGTAATTGCTGAAACCTGTGTTTTTAGTAAACAGTCGGGGCCTCCTATTCTGTGTCACCAGAGTCCATTTATTCTTTTTTGAAATAAAATTACTTAAATCTTCTACCTTGCACAAAATTTTTTTTTAAAAAGATTGAGTTATATAATCAAGGTTAACGGGCAGTTCAATCTACTAAAGCAGCAACCGCCGTACAGTCTTTAAAAAAATTCAAAGAAAAGAGAAGAAAAGTTTTATCACAAAAAAAGACTCGGTCCCTCTTTTCGTCTAACTTATGAGGTGAATTTGCCGAGTTCCTTAACAACTTTTAGCTCTTCGCCTTAGTATACTCTACCTACGAACCAGTGTCGGTTTAGGGTACGGTTTGAAAAAATTTTAGCTCTCTTTTTTTACCCTTCCCTGCTCCGCTCGCTACGCGCTGCTGGCAGCGCGTAGCGCTGGCAGGGCCTTATTGGTTGGGGATTATTATTGATTATTTTATTTTTTTTAGAGACAATTAAAATTTTTTTATTATTATAAAAATACTCCGCAGTGCGCAGCAGCGAAGCGCGCCGGCTAGCTGTCGCCTGCTCAATTATATAATAATTTTCCTTGTATGCAACGCTCCACCAGCGGAGAGCAGGCGGCGCTGCGCACTCGGATTAAAAAGTAATTTATATTTTCCTGATCTACTCCAATCTATAATAAGGTATTTATAAGGCAAACCCTTCTACTATAGACCACAAGATAAATTCATTACTAAGATTCTACACTCATCAGCTAAAACATTTGTTTTAAGACCTTAGAGACCGTATAACTCAACACCGTTAATCGTTTTGTTGAAACCCTTTCGCATTCGGCGAGAAAGATTAATACTTTCTTTACGTTACTCATGTCAGCATTCTCTTTTCAGTTTTACAATATAAACAATGAAACACTGTTTAGTCTTAAGTTTATACTGAATGTTCTACTACCTAGTATTAGAATTAAAGGTATAATAATTTATTTATATCCGGAGGACATTAATTCTAAACTAACACGATATCGGTTGATTGTTTAAGACCCGTTAAATTTTCGGCGCTACAGTCTAGCCTGCTGCTGCGTTGTTACTTACGTTCTTTAAATGTAGCGACTACCAGGCTCACATTACAGCTGTATCTGATTATGCTACGACCTTAATTTCACTTAACAATCATTTGGGACCTTGATCTGTGTTCTCGGCTGTTTCCGTCTTGACTACCCAACTTAGCATGAGCAGTCTGAATATCTACCATTAATTTATGTAATTCCGAGATTCACTTCCAAAGGTAGGATTTCCACGTCCCCTCAACCTAAACGCTTAAAGTTTAAAAAGTACAAAGCACTTTTTTTAGTTAGTACTAGGGCAGCTTACCTTATTCAGCCAAGCTGCTAAATACCTTTTAACTTAAATTTGTTGGGAATTGCCGTGCTGTACCTCCATAAATTTAGTATAGATGTCATACTTAAATATGTTTCGTAGAAACCAGCTAGCACCAGGTCAGATTGGCATTTCACCGCTTACCAAAACTCCTCGGAGAATACTGCAACATCCATCCGTTCGATCCATTATAATCTGGTCTTGGTAAGATCACTCTGGCTTCGGGTCTAATAAAAGTAACTAACCCGCCACTATATTAAGTGAATAAAACTTCTTTAATTTTTTTATTAAGAAGTAATATTAAAAATAGTCCAGTCGCTTTCGCTAGGGCTTTAAACCTTGCTACTTTTATTAACTTGCTGACCCATTATGCAAAAGGTACGCCGTCATTCTATATTTAAAGAACTCCGACTGCTTATAGGATTACTATTTCATATAAATAATAAACACAGTTTTAATTCACTCTATCTTTTCTTTGTTAAATTAATAACTTTGAAAAGTAGTTCTTGTCTTATTTTTAGTTACTTTTCTGTGTTGCTATCTTTTGCTATTAACTTTCCTTTACAGTACTTGTTCGATATCGCTAAATTTATAATACTTAGCCTTGGAGGATGGTTCCCCCTTATTCCGACAAGTTATCTCTCATCGTACTTTTTTAGACCGTTTAATTTTATAATGTCTCTACCTTTCGATTCCTACGCCACCCGCACACCCTTGGCCGACCTTAAGGGCAAGGCTCGCGCCAAAGGCACGCGGGAGTCGCTGCTCACCCGAAGGGAGCGTAGCGCGCGCTGCGCGGGTTTGCCGCCCGCATACGGCAAACCCGACTGTACGCAGTACGCTAAAGGAACGGGGAACCCGACTAAAGTAAAAACATCAAATAACTACACTCTTGTATTTATAAAATAAATACAATAAACAAATATGCTAATTAATAATTAATTATTTAGACTTAAAATTGCTGTCTATTTTTTTTAATTGCTTATAAATTTACAGGACTTTTTATTAGCAAAATCGCTTTTTTTACGCTTCTATGGAACAAGTTTTTTAACTTGCTAAACTTTCTATTCTTAATAATTTAGTGTACTCCGCAGGACTCCGTTTCCGGCAGCTGTGCGCAGAGGCAGCAGTCCTCCCGCTCCGAAGGATGCTAAAGCAGAAGCACCGCAGGGTGCTATGCTCGTAAGGGTGCGCAGCCCTCCGCAGGGGAGGGCGGCGTGTACGAAGTTGCATTAATTCTCTATCTTAAAATTAAGAATAACGATAAGAATAAGAATAAGAATAGAATTAAAGTTTATTCAATTTATAAGTTTCAATCTTATGGCTAATCCGATTTCACTCGCCATTACTCTCGGAGTCTCGGTTGATTTCCTTTCCTTTCCTTAGTGAAATGTTTTACTTCAGGAAGTTATAATTAAAGGTTTCCCTTAGGATCGTTCTCTTTTTAAATTTTAAACCCTTTAAGGGTAAGTAGATATAAATAAAAAAAACTAATTATTTATATCTATTTAGAGAACTTTAGGCTAAAATTGCCTCCTTTTTTATAAATTTGCTGTAGCTATCCATAATAATCCCTTTAATTTACTTTAAAAATATATTTTTTTTAATGTTTGAACAATATTGTCATCGATACTTTTAGACCCTATCTTTTAGAAAAATGCCTTTATAAATTAGAGAATATATCCGCCGCCGTAGGGTGGCTTCCTAGTAGCGCACTCCTTTACTCGCCTCCTTCTCTTTTACCAACTCTGCTCGCGCAACTGATTCTCCGCACTCGCGAAGCGCGTGCTGCGAACCCCTCATGTACTAAAGTAGAAGCAGACTGCGCCTCATTCTGCGTAGCTGGACTGCTTTAGCATATTGCGGAGCAGGGTTACTTCCGAAGGGGTGCTGTCCGTAGGTGCTGCTGCACCTGCACCTTAAAAAAAAAAAGCAGCTGCGGACCTCGACAGCAGCTGCAGGGTTCTTCGCGGGTACGTGACGCTAGGAGGGCCTGCTCTCGCTCCGCAGAGGGCGCGTTCGCTCACCCAGCAGGGCGCAGTAAAGCAGTCCTGCGAAGGAGGCGTCGGCCTCCCCCAGGGCGGTGTGTAGCTCCTGCAGCACGCGCTTCGCGACTGCGGAGAGTAGAATGGGGATTGAGTAAGGATGGCTCTGGGGAGGTGTCAACAGTTAGGCAGCTTCTGCTTTAGCATTCAGGCTGACCTCTCTCGTGTCTGATGTGTAGCTCGTGGTTTGCTCCGCAACCTCGCGCAGCTAGACTAGGGAGAACAGCCTGCGGAGAGCAAACAGTGCAACGATGCGAAGCATTGTAGAGTAGTGACTGCTTAGTTAAGGACCGCTGCTTCAATTTTTTAAGAAGAATTGCGTTGTTTGTTTTAATTTGAAAACACCTGGACTTGAACCAGGACTTTCCCATTAAAAGTGGGACACTCAAACCGCTCGAGTTCTGTATTCTTTTTTTTTTTCGCTATCGCTAATCAAATTTTAATTTAAGAGCTGCGCCGAGTAATAAGAGTAAGACTAAGAGTAAAACTAAGACTAAATCTAAGAATATGACTAAGGTTAAGACTAAGACTAATCTGAAAAAAAGAAAAGAAATTTGAATATTATTATTTTTTTGCGACGGCCTACTACCTGACTGTTATCTATTTTTTAATCTGTCTAGAAAACCATACCCGCCTCCTCCTTCCTGCGGAGGACAGCTGCGTGCCTGCGGACAGCGGAGCGCGAGGACGGTCGCGAAGCGCGAACTTTAGCAAAAGCTTTTTTCAAGGATTTTTGTGTACACGTTCGACCCATAGTTAAAAAAGTTGAAAGGTTAAGTTTATAAATCGACCCTTCACCAGCGTAGCGCGCGCTACGCGAGTGCTTCGTAGTGCAGTACTGCACACGAAGCACCGCCGTATGTTAAAGCAGCAGTGCTGCGCCACACTGCTGACCTTCGGTTGCTAGAGAGGCTGTTATTTTTCTCCTAACCTGAAACGTTTCAAGGTATCGAAAAGTTAAAAAAATCCCACAGAAGCTTATGCTGCTACCCTCTTTGCTCCAATCGCGCTGCTGCTTTAGTGCGCGGTTTGCGTCAGCAGCAGCGCGCAAGGTGCTTACCCAGAAGCGTGCAAAGCTGCGGAGCGGCTAGGGGCAGTCACCCCCTACCCGGGGTACCCTCCCCGCAGCTTTGCTCCTGCGACCTGCTGTTCACTGCGTAAATAAAGCTTCGCTCCGCAGGCGATCCGAGAAGCAGCTGAGCATGAAAGATAATATTATTTTAATAAAAAATTAACATAGCTATTGCTTAGCTACTGAAGGGTGAGAACGATATACTACCCCCTTCTTTCTTGTTCCTGGTTATTTATTTAGCTTTCTTTTAGCGCGCTACCCACTGCTCACAACGCACTGCATAATTAATATGAAAAAAAAAAAGCTGTTTTGTTGTACTAGATGCCTTCCGGATCCGACCTTGGTGCTTTAGCTGCACGCGCTACGCCCACTACGCGCTTGCGGACTGATGCTGACATAGCCTCCGGTTAACTGAGTTGAAACGATTCGAACGTCTATCGTCTACGGCCAAAAGTAGTGTTTTCCCAATTAAACTACAACTCAAAAAAAATTAATTAAAAAAACCTCCACTGCGCGCTTCTGGCGAAGCAGACTACCGTAAGCTGCGCTAACTTTCCCCCTTCGCCGCTTCACCTCTCTTATAGCTAGTTTCCCGGCGCGTGCGGACTGCTTTCCGCCTGCGGAGGTGCGCTCCCACCTAAAAGGGCATTATTTTATTTAGTGGGGTGCTGCTCTGATTTAGCATTCCCCTGGGGGGTGCACGCGCGACGCTACTGCGAAGTTATCTTTGCCGAGCGTGCGCTGCGGATAATTAGTTCTACGCCCCCCGTCAGCTTCGCAGGAGCGCAGGACGGGTTGCTTGCTAATAACTCTTAGTGCTTATAGGGTTACTAAGTTTATATGCGTAAGTAGTAAATATTTATATTTCTACTTTATTCTCAGTCGCGGGGGAGGTGGGCTACGCTCCCTACCCTTACCAGTCGCCTACGGAGCGAAGATGGTGGGAAGCTAAAGCAGCACGCTCGCGCTCCGCAGGAGACCCCGAAGGGGTCGACCTGCGGAGCGCGAGCTGGTATGTGGTAAAGCAGAGGCAGCATGCGGCCTGCAATGCTAAAGCAGTCCAGCTACTCCTTTAGCGCGCGAAGTTGTAGGGGTAGCCTTCTGGGTAGTGTGTACCTCCTGCTCCGCAGCGCACCACCTGTGGAGGATCGCTAAAGGAGCGTAACCCTTGGCCGCAGGGCGACTCCTGCTTTAGCTGTACGCGTTACGTGACTCCTGTTCCGGAGGGGAGGTTCCCTACCGAGGTTGCTATCCCAGCGAAGCGGAAGGAATGCAGCTCTGCTTAACGCTTAGCGCTTCACGCAGCACTCGGTACCCCGCCTCTTTTTCCACACATAGACCCAGCCTAACTGCAAAGCACGCGAACCATTTCTGTCCGTTTCAGCAGCGCAACCGAAGGACCGCTGATCTAAGCTTACTATTCTTTCCACCAGCGGAGGGGGGTATGTAAAGGTAGTGAAGCTAGGACACTCGCCTCATGCGGTGTGTAGTAGATAAAGCAGAGGAATATTGGGCTTCCTATTCTGCAACGCGCGCAAGGCGACTGCTTTTGCAGAAGCGATAGCGCTCCCATTTGGTGAGAGAAACGGCAGTGCTTACCCTTACTAGTCTAAGGCTAGTGCTTTTTTTGAGAGGCCTACCCCACGAAAGGCAAACGCAAGCTGAGCTGCGGTCTTATTCTGCGTGGCTGTAGGCCGGTCAGGCTGAACGTCAGAGACCCCTTACTCTTGCGGGCGAGTAGGCGTAGGATGCTAAACCAGTTAGCCTGCGGAGCAGATTGGTTTGCATTGTAGATGCGCAGTACGTAAGCACAGCAGTTAAAGGAGAGGTACGCACCTGCGGACCGAAGGGAGAGCATCGACTGCGGCGCAGAGCTAGATACCAACCTTTATAAGAAAATTTAAGGTAGAGGTAATGTAACTATGTAGCTATTAATAAGGCTGAAACGAGTAGTCGTAAAGCGCGGAAAGTGTAAAGTTAAAATACGAGTAAAGAGACTTGAACTCTTACAAATATAATTTATGAGTGCCTAAAACCCACCCGGCTACCAAATTTCGGCATACTCGTAATGAAAAAAACTTGTCCTATCCTTTTAGTTAAGTGGTTAAATAGAAATATACTTCTCGCGATTTGCACGCACCTTCGGACAGTGCTAAAGCAGAAGTAGCAAGCGCCCTGCGCTGATTTATCCCTACGCGCGCTTCGCTCCTGCGGCCGCAGGGCAGGACGCAACGCTCCTAATCTAAGGATTGCAGCTACTTCGCTGCAAGGCGGAGGGTCTCCTACGGTGCGGCCTGCATGCTGTGCACGCTACGCTACACAGCAGGCGAACCGCGTACGTAGCGCAAGCAATACTGGTTTAGCCCTCCTTCTAGCTACGCACAGGCAGAGACATACTCCGAAGGTTGCTAAAGCTGCCTCCTCCTTATGAGTGGAGACGCGGAGCGCGGCACATGGGAAAGCATAATCATCAAGCAGGCAGCGGAGCGCCATAAGCACCCTTGCCTTTATTTTAGGAGCCCTGGAGAGTTACTCCTGCTTAGAAATGTAAGTGTTATTAAAAAAAAACAACTTAAAATTTTTAACTGATCTTAGCAACCTTGGCAGCCCCCTTACTAATAGATTATAACTATAACAGAAGCAGAGCTCCAGTCAGGCTTCGTAAACCTGAGTTATTCGCCTTTCGTTACTTATGATCCAGCGGACTACTATTGAGTGTCTGGCGGTCTATGCTAAACCTCCTCACCCGCTCCAGCGCTTCGCGACCGCGCGCCTCCACCTTCAGATGGAGGCGCGACTCCCGCGCTTCGCAGCTGCGCATGCAGGAGCTACGCGCATGCCCCCCTCTTGCTGGTTACCTTCTTGCAGTCACCTCCTTCAAGATAAAGAAGGGCAAGCGGAAGGTGCAAACTTCTCCTCTTGCTTTTTTTAAGGTTACGTTCCTCCTTCTGCTTTAGTAAGTCTAGGAGTCAGCCTGAAGTTTCCCCGCTTAAAGAGGTAAGGATGAGCCTCCGATGTTGCGGACTGCGCCCTGAGGGTACGTAACTATCGCAGTAGAACCTAGCCTCCATGCGAAAGCTTGCTTCGCCTAAATTATAAGGATTGTACTAGCAATGAGGGTAAGAGTACTAAGCGAACGAAAGGGGGTACGTGAATGGCTCTCCTTGCTGCAGCGAAGTAGCACCCTCGCTGGAGGATTACCATAGGGCTCGGAAACCGGCGAAGCGCGAGGCGCGCACCCCCTTCGGAGCTGCAGGGGGGTGGAGCGGCAGGAGCTCCGCGCTCGTAAGGGTGGGAGGGGTAAAACAGCAGTGCAGCCCTCTGCTTTAGCACCGCGCCGCCTGCGGAGCGGAGCTACTGCTTTAGCGGCGCTGCGCTGCGGGCCGCAGTGCTGCGCCGCGAACCGCGAGGGCCGGAGGACGGGTATCCGAAGTAGGCCAGCGAAGCTGGACAGCAATATGGGCTTTGAGTCTATTTAAAAAAATTATACCCTGCAGTAATAGAGATACTATAACTTCCTCTTTTGTTTTTACCGGTTAATCTAGCAAAATTTAAATATTAATTTAACCTCTGGCACTAGCACCTCGTCTAATAAGATTAATAGTATGTCGAGGTCTAGAAGGTTGTGTCATAATTCTACCTGCAATTTTATGTTCAATCCTAATAAATGCAGGAATAAGAGCTATTAATCTTTTTATTTTTCTGTTTCGCGCTACGGAGTGCTGCTTTGCAGCGGTG